>JAPYYW010002079.1:0-23010 GCA_030522545.1 Cremastinae sp. A BG-2022a | reverse complement strand
TCTAAAAAAATTCGTGTTTACGCATTTCATATGAAAGAATATCCTCTCCAAATTTGAACGAATTTTTATTATTTCGTTATGTGTATCGAAACCCCTTAAAAATAAAGCAACGGAAATCTAATGATTTTTAAAAACTAATCGAAATATATGACTCGCCTTTGCCTATTTTTGATAAATTCCACTCCGAGTGCAGTTTTAGTGAGAGGGTTGATGAGAACTTTGGTGACTCTGGAATGCTTGGAAAGGTGTAAATTTCTTCTGTGTCGAATAGGTCTCAAGTAAGCTTTGCCGGCACTGACGCGTCGTCCGTTGCGAAGGTTAGCCTGGGCGACGCCGAACCCGAGAGGATTCTCAGTATTGTGATCGACGACTCGATATCCCATTTCTTCTCCAGCGCGGAGAAAAAGGTCTCGCAGCGGGGAAACGTACGGCGAGGTCGTTACGTCGAGAGGGCCATTTTTTCCGCGCTGCTCATTCCTCGGCTCGATCCCGGGAGTATTTTCGCGAAAACGAATATTCTCGAGTTTTAAGAAATACGGGAGAACCTCGTCGTAGGACCAGCCGGGATTGCCGAGGGCTGACCAGGCGTCGTAATCGGCCTTGGAGCCGCGCGAGTGAATCATAAAATTGATAACGGAAGTACCGCCGACCGCTTTGCCCCGAGGCCAGTTGCAGCGTCCCTCCTCCATCGCGAGACAATATCCCCAAACTTTGTCGTTGCCTCGTCCCTCTCTGATTTTTGCGGGTTCCGTTTTGTAGCCCCAATTGTACGCCGTAATCTGCATCGCTGGCGCGAGAAGCGGTATATCCGTGAGAAACATCTCGTCCTTGCCAGCCTCGAGAAGCAAAACATTCCACTCTGATATTTCGGTCAGTCGATTCGCAAGGACGGACCCGCCGGAACCGGCGCCTATTATCACAAAATCGTACTCGCTCTTCAAGTTATCCTCGTCGCTCGGGAGACCCTGGGGCGGAGGTGGGAAACCGGTGTAAAAATTGTGAATCTCTCTTAATATTCCCAGCGGCACGGCGCACGCCGATTTCTCGGTTATTATCGCCAGCGCCAAGAACAGAAGCATTGTTTACGTTGTTTTTCGACGCGCTTTTGTGATTCTCCGTGTGCGCTTTATTCAACTCCAGCCGCAACAACAATCGCTTTAAATTCCCGTCGGATCTCAAATCAGTAATTCAGTCTCGTTCTCACTAATTTTTCATCACACTTTTTTCCAATAACCTTGGTGTGCAGATATATACGCGTGTTTATTCTTTTGTTTATACTTTTACGTATGTACTTTTTTTTTCTTGACTTTCTTAAGGTAGTTGTATAGTTTTATCGATTATTTAGGATTTTGTTGAAAATTGGAATAGTCATTCTATGATATATTACGCAAATCCGTACCAAATTAAAAGAGATTCTCAGTGCTCTTTCATAAGAGCCCGTGTTTGATATTGCGATTTTCAATTCTAAATATCTTAAAATGTAGATGGTGAACCTTTTTAAAATTTAGCACAGCTCTTTATTGCACTTCAAAGAAGCTTCCTCAAAATTTTTTTTTTAATCCTAAGATTATGATTTTTTAATTTTCATACATACGTAGCAATTACAGGTCACCTTGGATGACGTTGAATTTTAAGTACATTGTTTTCGAAATCAATTAGCAATAACTTTTCTTAATTGACTTAAGCTTCAAAACCACCTGGTATCGAGATAAATTGAGATAAAATATACAATTACCTTAATTGCAATATTTTACTAAATTTTATTTCACTATTTAATCTCTTTTTGATAGCTCCGGAGATCACACTGTTCTTTATTTCTTTCACCTGTCAATCGATGCTCACACGTGCGGGATCGCCAGGTATATGCCTGAAAGAATTCCTTCACTGCTGGCGTGAAATTGAAATATTTGGGAATGTGGGCGCATTAATTCGTGACGTAACGTTCGACGGCCTTCGGATGAGATAACGGTCAATTTTATAAAATGTCGAAATTTTTGTTTTTTTTTCCCGGAAGGACACATTTATATTCGATTTTGACCATAGCACCACATTTTTTTTTACCGGAAGGACATTTATTCGATTTTGACTAGGACCACGAAATTTTTGTATTTATTTACCGGATGACTGTTTATTCGATTATTATTTTCTTTCAGACTTCTTTTCATTATCGTTTTCATTTTTTTATATATTAAATGAATATTAATAAAATAAAAAGTTACTCAATATTAATAAAAAAAGGTTTAATACTGAAAAATAAAAAGTTACTTCAACTTTTTGATAAATATTTAAAATTACGTTTTCTTCTCGTTCATCCTGATAAAAATCCTAAGTGACCCGACGTGCGTCGATGGTCATCGATAACTGAATCTGTAGGAGGTGCGTAAGCGTGCTTGAGGGGATAAACGACGCCGAACGAAAGAGCCGGGCTCGCGTTGGTTTTTGTGAGAGGGGATCGGATCGCATAATTGAAGCAAAGCGGGTAAAAAAAGATTTCTGTCCAAGGTCGACCGGTAGCAAGGTCTGATATGTTCGCTGTACTAAATACCCAGCTCGATCAATGCCACCGATAAACGGTAAAACGATTGGTTTTCGTAACGGCATGAAATAAAACGAGCAAAGTAGGTCACCAACCCCCGGCGACGTATCAAATTGCAACGCGCGAAGTGCGAGTCGACGACGCCGTGACTCGACTTGCCAGAAACGGTGCAAGTTGTGCAAACACGAGGAGCGTTTGTTTTTTAGACGATGCTATTTGTTCTATCTCGTAATAAAGTATCAAAATATGTCTAAAATGTTCATACGAGTGCTGCCTGAGGTCATTTCTTCCCTTAACTGTTGTCTCGGTCGTTCAATCAATCGTTATACCAACGGAGAAGTCATGAGAGTGGATTCGCGTCAAGTCAAAGTTAAACCACGTTTGCGCGTCGGTTAGCGCTACACCTACAAACTGTTAGTCTAGAGAGCAGCACCGACCAGTAGAAAAGAGGTATTTTCAGCGCTCCCTTAGGTTGCGTGGCGAATCGCGTGCCCAAAACAAAACCGGTGCGAAAAAAATACACGCGACGCCTTTCAAGTTCCTTTTTCTAATCCAGTCCATGGTTAATTTATCAAAGATACGCATTATTGCATTTGTTTTGATTCTTGAATGGTGGAGGATGTTATAGTTTTTCGAAACGTAAATACTTGGAACTGGAATACTGCGCGTTTCGCTAACAGAAAATTCGTTCGAAATATTTTTTTTTTTAATGACAGCAGTAGAGCAGGAACGAATCGAAAAATTTTAAAAAATGCTGAACCAAAATCGTTACGATAAAATTATAATCAACGAGCATTTTCAGCACTTTGCTGATAAGCTTTTGGGAGCTCAAACCTTTGGTACGTAAAGTAATAAATCTATGAAGAATAATTAAAAAAAAACGTTTTGTCTCAAATTTTCAACGATGTATGGTAATCTTTTTTTAGGAGTCGGTCGAAAACCCATAGAGATTGACAGCACGGACAGTTCCAACACTCAGAAACCAGATCGTTTTACTTTATGCATTCCATACGCGGGATCACAAATGTCATGGACAGTCCTTTTTAATTCTAATTATCCCGACATGGGGCCAGATTTTTTCTTCAACCATAAAACATTTATGGCTGATCCTGACATATATGTTATCGAAAAATATATTCCCAGTCTTGCTAGGTGGGAGGCGGCCAACCCAGAGAGTCTTTTAAAAGTTCTCAACGAACTTGTTGCTTACTACACTCACCATCAAGTAAGCGTATTAAAATAAATTGGATAAAAGTAATAAATATAAAGTAAAGTACCGAAAAATGATTTTTTTTAATGGTCAAAAACTATACATTGAGTAATTATTCTTTCTAGATAAATGTTCTGAAAGACACGGAGAGAGAACTCTATGAAGGTTGTAAACGATTAATAGATCACATGGGCATTAAAGTCAATGATATTGAAATTCTACTTCCCTCGGAAAGAGCTCCAACGATCAGTCCACGATTTATGATCCGTCTCAAAGTGAACACCTCCAGACTGCCAGGGCGTAAGATCAAGGCAGAAAATCAGACGGCGACGTTGGTCATAACGTACGAACTGTTATCACCGAGGGAGTGGAGCACTTTTGAGCCTCAGTTGCTTTTGTCCAATGATCTTATGAGGGCTTTCAACGATCTTGAACTACGTCCGCTGGGTTTGCCACCAATAGCGGGTGGCCAGACCCTTGCCGATTACGTCCTGGAGGTTGATAAATATCTATCGAAAACGGTATGTAAAGTTTTTGTTATGAAAAAACAGATAAATATATATATATATGCTGAAAAGGAATATCTAAAATAGCACCAACAAAATGAATAGTTATTTCATTATTTGTTATTTTCAGGTGGACTCTGTAGTATTTCATTACGAGAAACGAAAGAACTTTATCGCGACGATGTTGTACCTTCAGAGACGCAACGTTATCGAGTACAATGCGACTAATTTTACTAGTATCACGATTCTCCTCGAGGATCAGGATTTTTATTTTCTCGTTCATTTTATATTAACATCCCAATTCCCGTACGAGGAACCAAAGGTCGCAATTTCATCGATTTATCACGTGGACGATTTGGACGATTTGATTAAAATTTGTCCTCGACCCATTCCGTCTTACAATCCTACCTGGACGCCTCATCGTATGATTACAGTGATTCTGGAACAAATAATAACCGGGGACGTCAAGAAACTCAAAGATAAGACAACGTCGTACTTAACTAGAAGATAGAGTTTCTAATGTCTTTTTTTTATCGCCTAAAAATTCTGTTGTCTTGTGAATTTCTTTTATTTATCCAAACGCAAAATGTACATTTCTCAGACTATATACATTCTTTTGCGATAACAAAGTATCAGTTGAATAGCATGCTATTCAAAAAATGATGAAAAATAATTTATTCGTCCAGAGTAATAAGAATTCTTAACTATATTCATATATTTGTTCAAAAAAATAATTCATTACCTTGTTGCAAGGTTATTTTGAATTTGTGATTGTCAGATCCCATTCACTGATAAATCGTTCTGAAAAAAAATGTTTCAAAGGACAATGGAGAAGAGAAAAAAGTTTCATATGTAAGGTACAATTATTATAATTTATAAATTTACATTTACAAGGCTTACAGTGTATATTTTAAATTTAATATTAAAATAAACTTGCACAGCGTAAACTATGTTGAAATAACCAGTGATCTATAAATTGATTTTTTTTCACGTATTGTTTCGTTTAATTCAGGTGATTTACAATGCGGGCAGGTTCACTCTTTATCGCAGCATTTCGTCATAAATGTGAAAATCTGTCGTTTTCGTTCGAGTTTCTTCGATAGAGACGGAATGCAAAAAAGAAAATAGAGGGGTTGAGGAGCTTTTTTTGGCAAGACGTTGAAATAAGAATGCAATTTCATTGTCCCCCTGGATAAAATCGATCATTCGTTAATTGTACAACTCTCTTTTTTTAATATCTATCAGCACTCAGAGGGAAAATTAGGACGAAAGAAAAAGAAACACTTTCGCTCGCAGCCCCGTCCTAAAAAATAATTCTTACAATTGCGATCGAATCTACTTAAGTAACGAACTAAAATCTTAACGAATAATAAAAGAATTTTGCTGCTATCGAGAGCGAATACATCGAGCTTATCGGGAAAGAGAGGAAAAAAAATTACATGAAAAAATACAGCAATAAATTATGTAAATGAATAAATATATATCAAAATAGGTGGTCATTATGAAATAGATCCGTCCACACTGTGATCGAGGAAATACGTTTTCATTTTTTCCCATCTTCTTTTCAGCTTACTTTTTTCTTGGACACGTGTACACTTTGGTTCTGTCGCGTCTCGTTATCTCATCGTTGATTCTTCTCGTACTTAATTATTCCTAACTGTGATCAAGATGATGAGAGATCCAGCATTATACTGGATTCTTCCAACGCTGGCAACGGCAACTCATTCTTCTCCTCCTCAGCTCTGGCATCGGATAACTTTAGGAACTTGATTACTTTGTCCGTAGCGGCGATACCACAGCTACTCGCTTCGTTCTGCATCAAACATTTATTTTTTCAAATAATTTGTAATATTCTTTAAAAACGAATTAATAAAAATTTGCTTCAATTATTCAAGGCTTACCGATGCTGTTAGATTCATAAAATTGAAGAACTTTTGTAAAACGGTTATCATCGTCACGAAATTATTTTCAGGTAATTTACTACGAACGGCGACTTCATATTCCTGAAATATCAACATTTGTTCAACAATCCTTTCAAACGAAAGTGTTTCAATTTTAATTTTCATTACTCTAGCTGAAATTTCACCTTGTTATCCATCACTAAGTATCCGAGAAGAAGTACAACGTATGCACCAATCAGTGTGTGCTCCATATGACGACCAGCTTTCTGCAACACTGAAAAAGGAGAAAATTTAATTAAAAAAGTCTAATAAATCAATGAATATATGAGAAAAATCATACATTTGGTAACAGTTTCTTCAATAAATTCTTCTTGCGACTTGGCAGTCGTGGAAACGGTTTCTGCCTGCTCGGAATCTTTTTTCCCGTCGAGGATCGCATCTGTTTTTTGTTCTTCAGCGCGAGCGAGTTCCTCTTGTTTGTAGAAAAGTTCTATCAGAGCTTCAACACCGCCATCCTCACCTGAAAACAACTCCCATTATGAACAAAAGTCAATTAAGTCTGAAGGCTATTATTTTTAATTGATAATAATTTAACGTACGGTCGAATAAATGTTCTGGATGTGGCGGCGCTTTGGACTCTATAAGAAGCTTTTTGTTATCGTCGCATTGCTCTACTAGATTTATTAAAAGTATCAGAGCTAACATCATCAAATCGAATCTTTTCTCTTCTGGCAACGATTCCGGCAACCGCAGTAAGAGGCTCAAACTGCAATCGACGACACCTTTCTGACCACCGACCGATTTACTGCCGAAAGCTGTAAAAATTTAATCAATTGACAAATAAAGTATAAACAAATGTTTCTATTTTATAGGAAAAATGATTAAAAAACTCACATTGTCGATTAAAGCGGTGCGTTAAATTAATGAGAACTTTTATTATAGCGAAAAGGCATTCACGGACAACTGCGCCGGTTGAGCTCTTGTCTCCAGGATCGATGGTGGGATAGATTGGGATTTCCTGGCTACAGAGATGATAGAGACTCGCTAGTGTACTGACCATTACTCCGTCCCCGTATTTCAGTAAATAAACTTGATTTTCCTCGTTCATGTGAGTTACCTGGAAAAAAAAATGCAAACGTTGTTGTTTCGACTGTTATCTCTGTCGTATTACTTTTACAGACTCGCTACTCACATTCTCGAGAACTCGCAAACATCTGTCCACTTTGCGAAGTTTATCCAGCAACGGCTCGTTCCAACCGCACCTCGTTACGTTACTCGCGTTAATGTGACAATGGCAGTCCTTGATGGTCTTGACAATGTGCTCCAGCCCGCCAAGTTCTCGCAATTCCTCCTTAAACCATTCACCGGCTCGTCGCGATGTCAAACTCAACAGCGTTTCCATCGCCAATTGGCCGACCGTTATATTGTCGAGATTGAGGTGCTTGGCATGACCTTGAGCCTGAATATCTGCGCAAAGTTGTCGAACTTTTTCTTTGTTCTTCAAAAGTTCGGCACGACTGAGTCCGCAATCATCTAGGGCATCTTTATGGCTCGCGTCCGATTCCAAAAGACTGAGCATCAGTTCCAGGCAATCGCGATCCAGATCCATCGCTAAACGATCTTGACTGAGGACAAACATTACCGTTGCCGTGCACAATCCAAGACTCTGGAAAACAAAGGAAACGTGAGTCATTAAAAAATTTTTTTTTCCCATTGAAATATACGAAATAGTATGAAATGTATCTCAAAAATAAACTACCCAACTGAAAATAATTATTACTGCAGTAGAAAAAATATACAAATATGATTTTTAGTTGGATGGTTTATTTTTACAACCCGACTTGAAAGATGTTGATCTAAAGAATAAACCGAGACCTGATCCTTGGTTGCATCGTGAAGTGCCTTAAAAAATTTGGCAACGGTGCCGTGAGCTCTGACGTGCATCCTGAACGCTGGAGCCATGCATTTGCTGGCGAGCCGAATGGCCGAAAGGCAACGAGTGGCGTTTGGATTGTTTTCTCGCAACGTATCGAGTATGTACTCAACGTCGTCGTTGAATTCTTGAAATTCACCGCTCTCCTGGATCTGGTGAGCTTTCTTTACATTTTTGACGACGGTGTAAAACTGAAAAGACAAAAGTTACTGTGATACATTCCGATGCGGAGGGATAACGAAAGAAAGAAAAATACTCGGCTAACAACATTGAAAACTTTTACAAGATTCATACCCCTTTGACTTTTTTGCCACATCGAACGCTCGTAATGGCTTCGCTGTCGTCATTAAAATCTAATCCAGTTTCCGGATAAGTGACAACTCTGGTGAGTTGGGCGGTCGAGTCGAATTCCTCGTCAAACGCGACAGAGCCCGGATTACTGTGAGATCCACTGGCGGTGGTCGGAGTCGCATTTCCTGTGCCGGTGCTCTCCGGAGTTCCGGATTCCTTGTCGCTCTCGCACCACTTGTGTTTGTAAAGAGCTCGCCTCTTATTCCCGTTCGTGGCGCCGGTCGAGCGACTCTTGAAGATACTTCCCTTCTTCGTCGCCGGTTTTTTCACATCGAGATTCATGGAGAGCGTTTCCAAGGGCTGAAGCTCTTCCTCGATCGGACTCGGCACGTTCGCAGGTGGATCGGTGTTTCCAGAAGCTTCCTCGCTGTCCTCGCTTCCAGAATACCAGTCCTGGTCGACGAGCGTCTTCGCAGCTGCGCTCTCGACTTCCGTAGACGGCACAACTGGAGTTTCTATCTCCATCTCCGTCGGTTCTTCCGCCGCTTGTCGAGAATTAATTTGAGGAACTTCCGGTTCCGGTTGACTCGGCAGATCGATAGAGCAGTGCTGAACGTCCTCGACGCGACTCTCCTGGCTCTCTTCTTGTCTGGCCGGCGTCGAGGCGCTATTTTCTCTAATAATCGTACTAGTATCTGCGTCGCTGGACAGAATGTCGATGAGCTCCTGCGTCGTCGTTGGTAGCGGTTGATCCCGCCCGATGAGCGGCTCTATCGTCGGTTTGCTCGAGTAGCTACTCGGCGTGCAATCAGTCTTTACGATATCGTAATGCGATATAAGCGTGTTGTTCGAGTCCGTTACGGATTTTCGAAGCGTCAAGGACAAGCCGGAACTGTGCGAATTCGGAGTCGTCGGCGTCGCGGTCGTCTGGGATTGCTGACTCGCCGATGACGTCAAATCCAGCTGTTGAAGATTCTTAGCTCGACTGCGCGTCGTTCTTCTCATATCGGAATTGTCCAGTGGTATAGAGACGGTCGTTACGATCGGCTGTGACGCACTGCGAAGATTGTTGCTCACTTTTCCTTCCGATTTCAAGCTTATCTCCGGACTGAACGACTTCCGGTCCAGCTCTATTTTACTCGGGCTCGACAGTGGACTCGTTATCCGGTAAGTTTCCGGCTCAGAGTCCGTGTTCTCTTGAACTTCCGGACACAGTAGCCTCGCCGTTCCTTTACAAATTCTCAATACTATCGGTGGCTTGCCGTCCTCGCGATTGTTCGTCGCTTCGCTGTTCTCCGGCTGAATCACGTCGTTCACAGCCTTCTTCGACACTCCACTATGCGACGAAACCGGCTTCGACGCGTTGTGCTGCTGCTGCTGCTTCGTGTTGCTCGGCTGCGAGTTGTGCTTCTGTCCTCGTGGACGAGCATACTGCGAGGTTTCAGGTACTTGGGGCTTATAAACCGAAGCTTCCTGTATCTTCGGCTGTTCCAGAGCCGGCGGCACGCTCGGCGTGTTCCGGCTCTTGAAGAACTTTTTCGGTTTCGGGATCACAGCCGGGGAAGATTCCGTCTTCGTCTCGGGATCTCCATCAAACGAGAATGGATCTTTTATCGTCGTAACGCGCGCATTCTGGTTCGCATAGTCCAACTTTGCCCTCTTGGCACCAAACGTTTTTACAATGTCGTCTCTTCGGCCTGAAAACAATATTTTTTTGTCCCAGCGAAAAACCATACATACACACCTATATAAGATGATTAACCATGATTTTGAGTGCAACAAAGATATAGGGATGTACCATTGCAAGAAAGAAAAGTGTTTGTTTGTGTACAAACGATTCTTGGAGCGATCAAAGATAATCGGCTGATAAAGAATCAACAATGTGTTTGTTACAATTCTGGGGAATTGCTTGGAAAGGAATTAAAAATCAATAAACAGTTCTTACCATTTATACTGGTACTGCGAATGGAGGTGAAGGACGTAATGCCCCATTTTCCAACAGTGCCAGCAGATTTTGCCGCGGAAGGCCTGTTGCTGTTCTCCCTGAACAGTTTGTCGAACTGGATGCTCCCGGAGGTGACTGTGTTCACCTTTCGGCTGTAAGACTTGGTGCAACTTCTTGAAGTCATTTTTGCTCTCTCCGCAGTGTCCTCTTGGTCTCTGTGTTAAGATTTTACGAGAAAAGTAACATTCCAGGATTCCTCATTCCCGACGTATTTCGTCATAATTTCAAGTTCACTCGGATACGCCAGTATTAAGCCCAACGCGTGTCTATACACAGGTATATTTGTCGCGCACGAATAGCGTGTCGAGTTATTGTAATATGTATATAAACGATATTCGCCTCGTAACACTTCTCGGCTAGGCTCGAGAATAAAAATCCAAGTTTTTTTTTTTCCACCCCGGCGTGTATCTCGACTATCGTTATATTCGGCACGAATTGTACGAGGGCGTGTGTAGAAAGCTAATTGACCAAATAGATATTTCGGAGCATACGAGAGAAACAAACGCCATGTTACTGTTCTCTCTCTCTCTTTCTTTTTCCTTCTTTCTCTCTCGCTCACTCTCTTTTTCGTTTTCTCACTCTCGCGCGCGCTCACTCTCCATAGCCCGATGCACGAAATACTTGGTTTTCTTTTCCTCGCTCCTCTCCACGCGCATCGACGTCGAAATAATGTTTAGGCGTTCTGCGAACATTCCAGGCAACGCGGTAGTTCTCTCGCTTCCTCGACCGTACCTCAAAACACTTTTTTTTTTCTTTATCCTCGATTTCGGCCTCGCTAGAATTTTTCTCCACCTCTCTCCTTTTTAATTGCGACGATGAGAAAAAAAAGAGAGAGCCCAATCATAACATGATCTTTGCCATCTGTCGAATGTTTTGTTCACTCGTGAACCCTCCTGCGTGCGCTCCGAAAGGAGAGTAAGACAGCGAGAGGGGCCACGCGGATGAGGAAGCGAGACGCACTGATCGAACGTCGAATTATGGAGGTTTCTCCATATTCATAAGCCTCCAAGTGTCTTATTTGTACCGACAGAGGCGCTGGCGTTGTTGCGCGGGTCGGCCCTCGCGTCTCATATTTTTCCATAATTCGCGGTGTGTCTTTGCCAAAATAACAATCGGAGCACAATTTTTGAATACCTGTAACAAATAAATAATATTATCTTTAATATCATAAAACTAACAGCAATAGTAAAAAAAAATTACATTTTCTATAAATCACTAACAAAAATTATTTCGCGCTCTCACAATATTTTGACAGGATGTGAGAAAAGATCGTTACTTTTTTCAAATAGATTGAATAACCGTTACAGAGCTGTCGAGATAAGCTTTCACTTACATATTATTCAGGATTGATATATGAGTCCGTTGTAGATAAAAATTATTTTTTCGGACATTTTTACGAATAAATATGCCAGAAGTCAAGGATGATCCTCGCGACGTTCTCGCGCTCTTGAATTCGTTGGGATTCGTCGGTATCACAGCGCAGCAGCTCAAAGCATTTATGAAGGGTGAGAATCGAAAAAAAAATCATTGGATTTTTCTCAGCTCATTATTTTTTAATCAATCATGCATTTGTCGATTTGAACCTGTCAAAAATGAAGTATTATGAATTTACTTGCTGACATTTGCATTCGCTTTCTTTTGCAGATTTAAAACTGTACAGAAAAATAAAGGAACGCGAGAGACAACAGTGGAAAGAAAATGTGACAAAAAAGATTCTCACAAAACAGGAATCAATGCTCAAGGAGATGCTCCGTGACACAATCGCTGAGAGTCAATCAGGCTCAATGGCAAATGCATCAGAAACCGATGTTTCACAGCACGAGGATCCCCTTGTCAGAATCAAGGTGCGTTGTGTCTCTGAGGATGAAGAAAATGTAGACACAAATGGAGCAATAAGATGTAATTCCCGAGCACCAAAGTCGCAACCAAACAGCAGTCCAAAAATTGAAAGATTATGCAGACAACAAAATCAAATCCCTGTTGAAAATACTTCAGCACGGGATAAGAAAATAAAACCTAAGAATGTAGAAAAAGTCACAGAAATGCAAAAGATATTTGAAAAGAAATCTTGTCCAGCACTTGAAGAAAAAAAACGAAACACTCGTGTGCCTTCAAGACCTCTGAGTGCTCCAAATTTTGGGAACGAATCAAATGAAATGCCCAAAGAAAGAGCAAGAAGCGTTGCTTCAGATTCCACTGGACAGGCACTAGGAAATGCTCTATCAAGATGCACTACACGTTCTTCAACTAAATCATGTGAGATTTTTATACTTAAAAAAGAAAGTAGAATAATAATTCAAAGCTATATAGAAAAAACTGGTCTTTCTAATTTTTGTTTTTTATTATTTATTTTCAGTCATAAGACCCTGGAAACTTCAAGCTGAGAGTCAACGAAATCTGAGTGCAAGGAAGTCTGATCCAGTTGCTTTATACCAGAAGTACCAGCAAGAATGGAAGCAAATTTCTTTTCCAGGCGAAGAACAACACGCGAAACTTCGATGGGCAATAAGAGAAAAGATGCTAGGAATGGATCCTAATCCTAGAGTAAATATTGACGAAAAGATAAAAAAATTTTAAACCAATTTCTGAAAGTATTAGAAGAATAATTATTATTTTTTTTAATTTTCAGCCAATCCTTAAAAAGTCTCAAAGCCTCGTCAGTATCAAAAAGAGATGACCAAAAAATCTATTGAATCTATACTTAGACAATTTGTTGAAGCCTTTGTTAATAGAGATTAATCACTCGTCTATTACATAATGTTATCATGATTAATAAGTTTCACGAATGTCTTCAATTTATGTATTTTATTTTCATTAACAGTAAATACAATTACAAACTTCTATTACATCCCATTATTTCTGATTCAACATATATTTCTTAACAGCATTACTTCCATCATTCCTGTTAAGGTGAAACAGAAGTTTATCTTCTATTAATCTTGCAGCTCTCTCTGTTAGGACAAGAGTTTCATGTTTCAACATACCATAGACGTTTAATCCTGAAATAATAGTGGTAAAAAGATAATTAGGTTTTGTGAACATTAAAATAATTTTCTAGTAATTTTTTGATATTTTTTTCACAATTTACCATAAACAGGCATCAGATTAATGTGCTTTATTTCATCAATGGCTGTTGTGATATTCAGAGGCATAATATCCTCAGTATCCACAAAAAGTACGGACGGTCCCCAATTTCTTTCCTCAATCAAATCTAGTAAATACGAACTTTCAGCCGTTGGAATTTCTAGATTGTTGACAATGTGCAAATCGTCCTGAGCCAGTTTAATGCTCAAGGCAGATGTCAGTCCATGAATTCGGTCATAAAAAGGCATCATGTAGAAATATGTTGTTGGTGAGCGAGGACCATGGGCTTTGCCACCTTTGTAGAATAACGGTGAACGAACGCTTCCGTGACGAGCTTTTCCCATACCTTTTTGTGGCCAGGGCTTGCGACCACCGCCTCTCATTTCAGCACGAGTTTTCACATGCGTGTAACTCTGAGGAAGTCAGATCAGATTTTTTAAAAATGAAAGCAACGGCAGTACATTAGCTGAGAAACGAATCATTGTCCAACGAATGTAGTGAATTGTAAAAAAAATATAAAAAATGCAAAAATTTTAGGCATAGGACACGTACGACGTATTTGTACATTTTCTGCCATCGAACGTTTCTCCACAACATGTCGATGCGAGGATTTCCCGCAAATATCTCCGGATGGAGCGTTACCAGGCCAAGTTTCTTCTCCTCGACAGTGTCGAGATTTTCGAGCCATGCTTCTCGGGGCTTCTGATACAAGCGAGCACTGTTAATGTACTCCCGAGTGGAGATTACGGGCTCCGCGGCTTCGGATTCATGCGTTATCGTATTGTCAACGCTCGTACTGAAGCTTGCGACTCGGCAGGAACATTTTTTAAATTGACTGATCAAATTTCGAACGAGTAATGACATTGCGAGGCTGGAAATACAAAATTTTCGTCCTGATTACACTATTTAACCTATTTTCCCGCAACCCGGTTGACGAGCTACGAGCAGAAACTACAAAAATCTTTGGAGAGAAACAAACTCCCTAGAAAAATAATCGTACAGCAGTTCTGCATTTTTCCACAAGTGACGCTTCGTCGGCGAGGCAGAATTTGAAATTACGAAAAATGTAAAAACGTGATAAATGGTAATTAAAAAAAATAATTAAATATTATTTTCTTTCGCGGAATTTACTATCTGGCGGGTTGTAAGGATTAAAAAATAGCGGCAATTTCAAATTTTAGTATTGATTTATGGCAACAAATTCAGATGACTAACGTATCAGGGCAATAAACAGTTTCATATTTCAAATTTCTAGGTACATAAAGAGTAATTATCCGAAATGTCAATGCGTTAAATAATGTATAGATGAAAATATCATATGATTAGAGAATAATTACAAATAATTAACTGCAACGAGTGTTGAGAAAAATGAAAAATAGATTTTTTCGCTTGGCAGGGTGTATTTTTAATCAAACACTGTAATGAAATGCAGACAGGCTCGTGGGTGGTGTACCTGGGCCGGTGGTGGGAAAGCGCGACTTTAAGAAGATGAGAAGGAGCGAAGAAGGACCAGACAGGAGTCCCTTCGACGCGAGAGTCATTCGACAATCGACATCTGACAGGTGCAGGTACGCATTTTTCCGCTTTTTTTCATTTTTTTCTCATGACGACACTTATAAAAAGTGCAAATCCAATTTATAATTATATAAACTAAAATTTATACGTGAATTATTCGTAATTTTATTATTTTTAAAACTTTGATTGAAAAAAATGTTTAAAAGTTTCATTAATTTTTCGACGTATGTCAAAATCTTTAAATTTAAACGAATTAGAAAATTCAAATAGTTTTATAGTATTTTATAAGCTGAAATTAATAATATTTTTTTCTTTTTCCAGCTCAACCAGTGAACGAGAAAAGAATAATCGAAGCTTTTATTTAAAAAAGGCCACGTCGTGTCAAAAAAAAAAATGATTGGAAGAAAGTGTATGCTCGTTATTCTGGCAGGTAAGAAAAACGTTAACTTTTTTTTATGCCGGTCGTCACGATTCGCGAACGAAAAATAAGTGAAAAATTATGATCAAACACCTGCCATGTCGTCATTTTTACGGAGCATTCAAATTTTTATTTCCCAATAACTGAAAAAACTAATAAATTTTATATTTATTATCATTGTAAATATTGTGATAAAGCATTGACAGTCACTAATCATCTCGAGAAAAAAAAATTATCTGCGATAAAAAAATGCAATTTTTCGAGAAATAGCTAAATTATAAAATTTCAAAAGGCTTCGAGTTAGACGTAAAACGAAAAAATTGCGTAATTCCATAAAATTAAAAACGTTCTAAACAGAGAAATTCTTGTAATGGCTTTTGATATTCTCACCGTGTTAAAAATTCCACACGAAACGGAATATAGTTTTTTCATTTTCCAGAATTTTTAAAAACAAATGTAAATTAAAAAATTAGTCAAAAAAGATTTCAGCAATATTAAAAAAATTAGTTCTTGAATATCTCTTTAAAACAGGTGCATAATAAGCAAATTTCATAAAAAATTCGATAATGATATTCTTATCTACTTTTTGAATGTAATAAATATGTATCATGTTACTTCAAAGGCTAACTTTGACGAAAAAATTTAAGTTTATCAAAGTAAATGTATTGGCATACCCATCGAGAATCTTCGCGAACGGATAAGTTATAATTACTCGATTGACATTCATTAACAATACCGACAAGCTACTCTCGCAATCTCATCCATAAATTCAACGTGCAATCCCATCGACCGCTTTTTACTCGATTAAAACTTTTTTCACACCCTCTTGAAAAGTATTCAAATTTTCCCCCTTCTGGTTATTTATATATTTTTATCAATTTATTTTTAAATACTACAGAATATAAAGTTTTTTTTTTTAAATTCAAGCATTGTACTATTACTCGAGAAAAAAGCACACTTAAAAATAAAAGTTAAATGATTTGATTTAATTGTTAAAAGTTTTCTTATATGAAAAATAATTTTTTTTTGGCAGTTTGCGTTCTGTGGACGCTCGGGGAAACTCTACAATGCGATCAGTGCGGACGCGAGTGCATGCCGACTTGTGGTACTCGCCAGTTCCGGGCCTGTTGTTTTAATAATTTAAAGAAACGATCATCGAATCTTGGACTAAAGCTGCGGCTTGCTCCGCCTGAAGATTCTGTTGAGTTGATCTACGACGTATAGTTCTCGTCTGACATCCGAAAACGTCCCCAGAAATGAGGCAGAAGATGAAAAAAAAAAGAAATGAAAAAATTCGCGACGACTATTTCGTCTCTCGCTTGTTCGACATTTTGAGAAATTACTGGAAAAAAATTCATTGTTTAAATACTTTAATTAATTTATTCAAAACTCATTTATTTATTTTATTTATTCAAAGTGTAAATTCATACTTTACCTTTCTCATCTTTCAAGATAAACAATGTGTAAAGTTCTGCTGTCATTGTCATGCATTTAATAAAAGATAGACACAAAAAAATGATAAGTAAGTTTTAAGAACAATTGTTTAATAAACGTTTTAATTTTATCTCCCAAAACTTTGATAGAAAATTAAATCACTTATAATCATCGCTATCGCTTTCGTCGTTAAAAAAATAAACAATATAAGTATGTCACGATGTGAAAAGCACTTTTTCAAGATAAAAAATTTATTAACTTATCCACTCCTGAATCGATCTTATTAACTTCTTAATAAGTATTCTCTGTTTTTTTGAGTCCAAGTTATTTTCATTTTTTTTTAATTTCACCAATGATTTCGTGATATTTTTTTTAATCATGTTCCATCGAAGTTTATCCAAACCTGAATATGAATCTAAAGCTAAAAGCTTCACAATGTCGTCTTGAGTTTTCATTTTGTCAATGTCAATCGACTGATTCTTTAAATTATCTTTCTTTGATTTGATTTTGCACTTTTTCATTGGAATCTCAGTTGTATCATTCTTCTCAACTATTTTACGTTTTTTGGAATATTTAGGAGTCGTATTTTCTCTCTGAATATTCGATGTAAAGTCGTCTCGGCTAATTTTTTCTGAAACATAACAATAACATAACAATTTTTGAGAAATGTTGAAAAAAAAGGTTTAAACTTTTATTTTTCATAATTGATATACGCACTCCCAACGTCGTCCGTCATTTTTACAATCGATTCTTTTTTGTTTGCTAGCTCAGAGTCGATAATGATTGATTCATTGGCTAAAGATTCGTTCATTATCGATGTCATAAGTAATCCAGAAAAATCTTCCTTTGTCTCAATGAATTTCAAACGTTGTTCGTCTCCTTGTTGTAAGATTGAATTGAACATTTCAGCATTAATGCCGATACTTTCTGGATACCTAAAGATAAAATATGAGAATTTATGCTCGACGGTATTAAATTGTTTTATATTGTTCAATTAAACACAAAATAAAAAAAAATACCTCTCTATTTTCTCATCAATCCAAGGGACATTCAACCACGATTTCAAATCCTTGGGTAAAAAATCATTTTGTTTAAGCCATTCAACGCCGATTATTTTTAATTTTTCGTGATATTTGATCATTTTATTGTACCAGATGCAACATTTTTTGACTAAATGCTGAGATAGCAGCCTTGAAGAAGATGAACAATATATTTAAAAAATATACATATCAATGCTTTTTTTTGGAAAATTTTTGTTAAAGCTCATAAATATCTTAGAATTTTGTTCTAATTTGTACCAAATTCTGCTGATCACGGCATAAGCCATTAAAGACATGTTCCAAGCTTGTCCCAGGTTGATTCTGATCTTAAAACACTTGCCAGCTTCTTTAGCAACATTTTCTATTCTGCACATAAGTTTAGCGTATCCCTGGGTCCTGACTAATACATACTGAAGCATTTGCCTTGTTGGCAAAAATAAAGTATTTCCTTCATTTATTGTATTTTTAATGAGGTACTCGTAGTCTGTTTCCAAAGAAAGTTTCAAGTAATTCAGAAGGGCTCTGTTGATTTTTTCCATATTCTTTAAACCCTTGTCATTCCTCAGTTTGCTCTTCATTCTATAAATCAAACGACTGAGAAGTGCAGCCTCTATTCGTAGAGCTGTCTGAGATTCTAGTTCACGTTTGACACTCTCCATGGTTTTTAAAAAGTCACCATGATCTGAAAATTTTTGAGATTTTTTTAAGGTAATTCAATGATTGTTGCTCATCCATTATCTTGGGAAAAAATTTAGTTAATAAATTTGCCTCAACGATACATGCTTAACCTAAAAGTATGAACGCGTCCATCATCGAACTACCTTAAGCATAATTTTTAAAAATCAATCAATAAAATATTTAAAAAATACAAACCAAAATCGTTTACTGTACAATGCCAGGAAACTGTCGGTGGTTTATCCAAATTTAATTTATTCCAAAAAGGCTCCATTTTTACTTGTCAATTGATACAATTTTTGAAACGTGTCGAAAATTATTTTTATTCTACTTGTGTATGGTATGTAAAAATTACATAATATAAGCTATGCTACAAAAAATATTTAACAAATAAAAATATGACAAAAATATTTTTTAGATGCACTTTTCTTCATTGTTTATGTCTGACAAGTCTGAAGTCTGACCACGTGTTCGCTGTACGCCATAAAAAAATTAAATAAATGTAGAGGTAAAACTCTTAAAATTTTGTTCATAAAAACGTCGCCAGATGACAGATTGATTCATGATAATACAGAAATTGTTCTTATCTACAAACTAAAGTTGCTGCTAAAAAAAACATGGCGGTACCCTCTGCTTCGCTGTCAACAAGAAACAAAAAACATTTTTTGGGAGTACCTGCTCCTCTTGGTTACGTTGCTGGAGTTGGTCGAGGGTGAATAATCTTTACTGTTTTTTTATAGAGTATTGTAAAATATAAAATTTCTTGGACGAATAAAAAATAAGTTGAATTTTGTTTCATAACCTCACATTTCGAAACGTTTTAATTTCGTGCCTTTGAGATTTATTTTGCAATCGGTTTTATTTAATTTTTTATATTATAATCGTAATACTCGAATTCTGAATATTATAAATGAACATTCCAGAGCCACAGGATTCACAACTCGGTCTGATATCGGTCCAGCTCGAGATGCCAATGATGTTTCGTAAGTATTTCAACTATTGTTTATTTCTGTTGAATTACTGCTCATTACTTATAATATCATTGAATGATGTCAACAGAGATGACAGACATGCTCCACCTACAAAAAGAGCAAAAAAGAAAGAAGAGGAGGAAGAGGATGAAGAGGATCTCAATGATTCAAACTATGATGAATTCTCTGGTTATGGAGGGTCATTATTCAGCAAGGTAATATTTCCAACTGCACACATCTATGTATAAAATATTTCAGAATATTTTGAGCTACAACAGTTTTTATACAAATGTATTTTTAATTGAATGATTTTATTTTTTAACTGTTCAGGACCCTTATGACAAAGATGATGAAGAAGCTGACGCAATTTACGAGGCAATCGATAAGAGGATGGACGAAAAACGAAAGGAATACAGAGAAAAACGTCTAAGAGAAGAGCTCGAGCGTTATCGTCAAGAGAGACCAAAAATTCAGCAACAGTTTTCAGATCTGAAGCGAGAGCTTGTTAATGTGACGGAAGATGACTGGAAAAATGTCCCGGAAGTCGGAGACGCGAGAAACCGGAAGCAGCGTAATCCACGAGCGGAAAAATTCACTCCGCTGCCAGATTCAGTCCTCGCGAGAAATTTGGGCGGCGAGACGACGACTAGCCTCGATCCGGCGAGTGGTCTAGCGTCGATGATGCCAGGCTCAGCGACTCCAGGAATGCTCACACCAACCGGAGATCTCGATCTACGGAAAATAGGTCAAGCAAGAAATACGCTAATGAATGTTAAATTGAATCAAGTCTCGGATTCTGTCGAGGGACAAACCGTTGTCGACCCGAAGGGTTACCTCACGGATCTTCAGAGTATGATTCCAACTTACGGGGGTGACATTAAGTGAGTATATATTATTCTTACAAAATTATTGGTATAAAATCAAAATTTCTATGATATTTACAACATTATTTGTATAGCGACATAAAAAAGGCTCGGCTACTCTTGAAATCCGTGCGTGAGACAAATCCGAACCATCCTCCAGCTTGGATCGCGTCAGCTCGACTGGAGGAGGTGACAGGAAAGGTTCAAGCTGCGAGAAATTTGATAATGAAGGGTTGCGAGGTGAATCCGACGTCGGAGGACCTTTGGCTCGAAGCGGCGAGACTCCAGCCTCCGGACACGGCGAAAGCGGTTATCGCTCAGTCGGTTAAGCACATTCCGACCTCCGTCAGAATTTGGATAAAGGCTGCGGACCTCGAAACGGAGTTAAAAGCGAAAAGACGGGTCTACAGAAAAGCCCTCGAACATATTCCGAATTCCGTAAGACTCTGGAAGGCCGCGGTTGAACTCGAGGAACCGGAAGATGCGCGTATCCTTCTCAGTCGCGCCGTCGAGTGCTGTCCGACGAGCGTCGATCTTTGGCTCGCACTCGCGCGTCTCGAGACTTACGACAACGCGAGAAAAGTTTTGAACAAGGCCAGAGAAAATATACCGACCGATCGGCAGATCTGGACAACGGCTGCAAAACTCGAGGAAGCCAACGGAAATAAACACATGGTGGAGAAAATAATCGATCGCGCTATTTCCTCCTTGAGCGCTAACGGGGTTGAAATAAATCGCGAACACTGGTTCAAAGAGGCCATGGAAGCCGAAAAAGCTGGCGCTGTTCACTGCTGCCAAGTTATCGTCAAATCGATTATTGGATTCGGGGTCGAGGAGGAAGATCGTAAACATACGTGGATGGAAGATGCTGAAACTGTGAGACTTTTTTTATTCTCTTTAAACATTTATTCGACATTATTATCGTTTGTGTAAACATGTAAATGTCTATATATATTTTTTTTAACAGTGTGCTCAACAAGGAGCTTTGGAATGCGCGAGAGCTGTTTACGCGTACGCACTCACGACGTTCCCAAGTAAAAAATCAATTTGGCTTAGAGCGGCATATTTCGAAAAAACTTACGGAACTCGCGAGTCTCTGGAAGCGTTGCTTCAGCGAGCTGTCGCCCATTGTCCGAAAAGCGAAGTATTGTGGCTGATGGGAGCCAAATCCAAATGGCTGGCTGTAAGTAAAAGATTAACATGCAAATTAAGTAAACGAAAACTGAAATATTTGTACCTTCACAGGGCGACGTTCCCGCAGCTCGTGGAATTCTTTCACTGGCCTTCCAGGCGAATCCGAATTCCGAGGAGATTTGGCTCGCGGCCGTGAAACTCGAATCCGAAAATTCCGAATACGAGAGGGCTCGACGTTTGCTCGCTAAAGCGAGAGCCTCGGCTCCGACACCCAGAGTTATGATGAAAAGCGCTAAACTTGAATGGGCTCTGAATAATCTCGAAGCGGCTCTCCGACTCTTGAAAGAAGCGATAGAAGCTTTCGACGATTTCCCAAAATTGTGGCTGATGAAGGGCCAGATCGAAGAACAACAAGGCAATTTGGACAAAGCACTTGAAACGTACAATCAAGCGGTAATAAAATATGATTTCATTCTCTATTAGTATATTTTTCACAAATACAAACTTTCGGGTTTATACATACGATTGTTTTTTTAAATTATTTTGAAAAAAAAAATGATCTAATTAAAACTTGCTTTTCAGATAAAAAAATGTCCAACATCGATACCCCTCTGGAGGCTTCTGGCGAGTCTCGAGCACAGAAAAGGTCAAATAACGAAAGCTCGCTCAGTACTTGAGAAGGGTCGACTTCGAAACCCAAAAAATCCAGATTTATGGCTGGAGGCGATCAGGAATGAGTTGAAACCGGGCGGTGTGCGCGACATGGCAAATACGCTTATGGCAAAAGCTTTGCAAGAATGTCCAACTTCTGGCATCTTGTGGGCCGAAGCTATTTTCATGGAACCGCGACCTCAGCGCAAAACTAAGAGTGTCGATGCTTTGAAAAAATGTGAACACGATCCGCATGTTTTGCTCGCCGTATCCAAGTAATTATTTTATCATCTTTTTTTATAAAAACGAGGAAAAACGGCCCGCCATGGGGCGGTCGCTCTTTCCTTTTCGATATTTTTGAATTGATATTTTGCAATTCTTCTTGGTAAATATTTCATATAACCTCGCATTATACGTTCTCATCCGATGAATTGATTATAGGCTTCATAAATGTTACTTAATTGAGGCGAAATACAGGAATTCATATTGAAAAATCGAAAAAAATGACTTTTCGATCAGTTTTTTGAATTTTTCAATATGACTTCTTGAATTTCGCCCCGAATAATTATCATTTTCGTTATCTACGGGAAATTTCCGATCGAATAGGGTCTTAAAATTGAAAAAAGAAATTTTCAAAAAATTTGGTGAGTCACACTGGGTCTCCTGGACCCATGAAAATTTCAATTAGCGATAACTTTTCTTTCTCTTCATCAAATCCACTTTATTAAGGGTGATTCTTAAAGTTTTTTGCAAAACGAAGCGAATGGCGTTGGAATTATATTGATTCATCAATTTTTCAAAAAGTTATTACCCCTTGAAGATTTTTGAAAAAATGGGAAGGGG
>JAPYYW010002078.1:0-23033 GCA_030522545.1 Cremastinae sp. A BG-2022a | reverse complement strand
CAGGGGAGGGGGGACTACAGTGAGATCTATCGGAAGAGGCGCTACATACAATTACGATCGAACTTCACTTAAGGTAAGTTCGTTTAATCGTATAATTTTTGAACTCAAAACCGCCAAAAAGATATTGTAAAAAAATTGTTTTCTTAATAATTTTCAATTTTTTTCCGAATGTATACATTAAAAAAAACATGACCCGCCCTTATATTGACCTGAAGTTGCGACATCTAAATTATTGTAGAAGCTATGAATATTTTAAGAATTTTCCGAATCTTTAATGTATAAGTAGAGGGCTAAAAATTGGCGTGGATATACTTCATGTTTCATCTGCAATAACATAAATAACAAAAATTAAAAAATTCTAAGGAATCATCGTCAAATCATGATTGAATTGAGATGGAATTGCTCATATATTTCTTGATGGTTTTTTGCGCATATTTTTGCTATCTACCGTTCCTTTATATATATCGTGTATCCGGAGTGCATAGTCGTTACAACGCGTCTTTTTCAATGTTCCGCGCACTTTTATTCGAACCCAGGATGTGCGTCTTCCGTGCATGTAGTACGTACATTTTTTGTGCATGCGCACACCGCGAACAACATTTTTCATTTTCTATCTTCTCTCGCGCTTCTCACCCCTTTTGGTGTTCTTCCCTTCTCTCTTTCCCATTTCCAGTTTTCCATTCTTCATCTTCTCTCGTTTTTCGCCCACCCCCAGTTGCCATTGCCGGCATTACAACCGGAATTCTAGGCGCGCTTTATCTTCTTCTGTACGCTCACCGCTTTTCTCATATTTCGTCCTGTACGAGAAAATTTCAGCTGACTGCTCGACACACGCGCGCCCTCGCACACACACTCGATCTCGTTCTTCCATCACCCCCTCATATCGTCTCATGTATATACATTTTTTTCCTTCTGCCTCTATGTAATAAGCAAATATACTCCTCTCTCCGCCCTACCCAATTTTCCAGCAGAATAGACGAAAGCGAAAGAAAAAAAAATATATATATTTCAATTTTGAGAACCACAATTTTTCCAGAGCGCATAGTCGACGGCACGAATTCTTTTTCCTCCTCTATTTGCCTGCTACCAAGAAGATAACCGGTATTTTTGAAACATTTGGCATGGAGTGAGCACTTTTTTCATGAAAAAAAAACACATCAAAATTAGAAATGTCGAAAATTTTCAATAAAGTCTTCTCCGCTACCCTCACCCTTACGACAGTAAAATTTTAATGAAAAATTTTGGCAATATGTAGATATAGGCTGAAAAAATTTCTTTCGAAAATATTTGCCATTTTGGAGAATAGTTTATTGTGTAATATTTATTGTTACATTAATACACACTCTTATAGGAGTTTATAATTTTTTATTAGTATATATAATCGTCTAGATGATTAACAAGCAAAAGGCCATATATGTATATGGTTATCATATTACTAATTGTAATTTATCAATTACAGTTGAAATTATAATTTATTATAATTACAGTCAAGGTAATAAATTCATATTTTTCATATTAGCCCGGAATTTATTCTTCCAGTTTTAATAAACCATTCATTATTGAGTCTGAATACGTTTTTGTCGCTTTCACATTTCATCAAAACGAATCTAAAAGTATATGTATTGGTTTATGAAAAATTCTCAATTTGTCTTAAACAATTTGAAGTTATCCGGCTTCTAAAATGGACTTTAATGCGTAATTTGTGATTTTTCTAAAGTTGTAGAGTAATTAAGATTCAAAAACAGAGATTAATTTTTCTATTCTGTTCAATACTTCCGATGATTTGAAAATTTTTTACATATGTTATCTAAAATGCGCAGTGCGATATCTCTTTCTCGCAAATATTATTTTTGAGAATGACTTAGCAAAAAAATTCCATTTTGGCTGATTGGACGCAGTAAATAGTCTCTCAAAGAGATTCTTCTGACGAATTTCGAGAATATATACGTTGAGTCATAGCAGGGGGTACTTTTAAAAGGGGCGAAAGTTTGGAATGGGATCGTCGCTGCTGCCACATTCGTATAGTATAGTGTGGTATCGTCCGAGAGGCAAATACGTTCCCGCTGGCTGCAATCGATAGTCTTGGGTGCGCACATCGTCATTTGTCTGTCGGCTTTTGCGATAGGAGGCTTCATTCTGAAAATAGGACACCTCACGCTTTTATATTTGATCTCTTTTTGCAGCTCGCTATATCGTCCCACGGTTCACAATTTTATAGATTTTTGTATAACTGCGAAAAAGAATTTTTATCATTTAAAAATAAATCATTAATACATTTCAAAAATTGTTATCAATTTTTTTAAATGAATATTTTTTCAATTTTTATACATTTTTCGAATATATATTTGAATATATAATATATAAACATTTTTTTCATATTTTTTAAAAGAAAAGGTTTAAAGTGGACATAATTTCTTTTTCTACTATCCGAATGGGTATATATCCAAATAAAGCCAGACATACATGCAATGACCAATGCTGTTCCTCATTGGACGTTTCGTTTATGTAAATATGTATAAATATTTTTACTTTTTTTATTTCGCCGAATTGATCATCCGGCTCTTGGTTGAACGGCATGACCTTTTTTTATCTTTTTTTTTCTTCTCGCTCGTACTATGAAGGTGGAGAGAGTATAGAAGACACAGGAGTGATCCTGACACGTCGATTATTAACGGCTCCCGCTCTCGAGTACAGACGCGACCTCATTAATCCTCTCTCAAGACACGTTCGCTCCATAATCTATACTATACACGTACATAACGAACGTTCCTCCGGAACACTTGACGTTTGTTCTTCTCCGAACTTCTACTATTCACGTGATATATAATCATCTCGGATATTATCTAATGAAGGCTCGATCTCGTACAGATCTCTTTTTCTTATACTTTCTTATTCAGTTTTTTCTAATAAGCTTTTTATTTCTCGTTTGATATATTGAGAGGTATATTTTAATTCAGCGTCAGTGTTTGTGTGCATTCATGGGTTTTATAAATTCCTTTTTTCTATGCTGTGTATGAGAAAAAAGATCATTTGAATCAAATAAATATATTCGATTGGTGCGTATTTGGTTCATTCAACAGTAGCATACGTAAAGCAATAATTGGTTATCTACTTCAGTGGATGATTTATTCACACACGTGTTTGCACGATCTAAATATATTTATTTGAATAAATTTTAGTTGCACATTTTCATATTTCAATTTCGCATTTTAAGATTTACATAAATCTTTTAATAAACTATATGTATAAAAGGATAATGATGAATTAAAAATGTTTAATTCAGTAAACAAATATATTTTATGAATATAATTTGAGCTAATGTTTGATTGTTTTAAGCAAATTGAATATTTTCATATAGTATACTCTAGTATAAAAGAAATTTGATTTTATTATATGTATAGTTCATAATTCAGGTGAAGTGACTAAAAGGATGAGCTTTTAATGACCTTATAGCTTTAACTGTGCATAGGTCATCATCGATCTCGTTGCAAATCAACTGAAAAAAAAACACATATTTGAAATTCAACGTCATCCAATGATAGATTTACTCTCTATGTTGATTGCGCAAAAAATGATAACATTTTTTTGAAAAATTAGATGAATCTTCTTTAACACCATATACAAAGATCCGTGCAAAATTTCACTGAAATTAGGAAGCTCGTTACTGCATGAGATATTTATTATACAAAATAGCAACTTCAAACAGGGGTTTTTATGGGAATAAGGTACAAAAAAATAGCAATTTTTAACAATTTAATATGTTACTAATATCTACCTAATCGTTGTCAAATTTTTATATAACCTTTTATACAGATGTTATACTTATATAATATTCTATATTAAAAAAAGA
Source organism: Cremastinae sp. A BG-2022a (assembly GCA_030522545.1). NCBI lineage: Eukaryota > Metazoa > Arthropoda > Insecta > Hymenoptera > Ichneumonidae > Cremastinae sp. A BG-2022a. The sequence goes on along the minus strand of JAPYYW010002078.1, from coordinate 19,183 downwards.
CATATGAAACCTCTAATCAATTAATTGGAATAGAGCGTATTGTGCAAAGTTGTATGAAGTATGCGCCTATAGAAGAACAGCAAAATATCAATTAAAACATATAGAAAAATGGCCGCGTTGTCGCTCGTATAAATTAAAAGGTAATAAAAAAAATTTCATTGAAGATGGTCAATTGCTTAGTGAATACCAGCACGGCCGATACGACCTCCTGAAACCGTTGACCCCATTCTCTGCGCCGTTTCCAAAAATAATTTTTCCTATGTAGAGTCGTTGTATATACGCATATATGTATACAGTGTGTACAGAACTGGCAGAAACTTGTGACCGATATTCGTGCACGGTTCGATCACTCATTTTTTTGGGGCTCGAGAGCGTCCGGCAGTTTTTCCGATTGGCGCGTGTTGTGCGGGTATGGGGGAATCTCTTTGAGGAGAGGGCCAATCCCGGGTATATCAGGAGCACGCTTCGGAGGCTCGGACACGGAGAAAAAGCGAGTTATTCGGCGAGGGGAAAAAAAAAGAGGAGCGGCGAATAGATGAGAAAAGAGCCGGGTCGGAGGAGCGAAACCGGGGACTCCCCGGTTTTAGTGCGGTAAAGTGGAAATGCTGGAAGGCGCCGTGGGCTTTTCGCGCGCGTATATATATACATATATATAGATATACACATCTCGTGCGCGGCGGTGACTCTCCCGCATGTTGGTGTGCGGGGGAAAAGCCGCGCGGTGCGGCGAGGGTTTCGGAGCCAAGGATGGAAGAGAGCATGCCAGCCGGTTGATTTATCGGTGTCGGATATATACGCGCGCGGGGGCTTCGCTCGCGTATCGATCGGGGAAAAACCGCACCTCCGGGACAGCGTGCGTTTTTTCCTTTTTCTCATCCCTCTCCGCTTTTCTTCATATCCTCAGCCAATACTCCGGCGTGTTTCCCAGCTCTCTGCGCCCTCGTTTCCCCGTTCTCCGCACGGGGGGACGCACACACGCGCCCGTACGTGCGCGAAATACGCGCGCGATGGGAGTATCGCCCGCCGGGACCGAGTTTTCCCGGTTTTCGCGCCCGACAACGGTGTGTGCGCGCCTCCGTATCGCGAACACGGTAGCTCGATCGCGCGCGAGCGATAACGCGCGCGCCGCGTATATACGCGCGAGCCAACCGCGCGTCCTTTTCTCACCGTGAATATTATGGACGGCGTGTAGAATTTTCTCTCTGTCTCTCTCTTTATTCTTCCTTGCCTTCTCCCCGCGGTCCGCCGCTTTTCTTTTCTCTCGCCTCGCGGTAATAAGTGGCGCCATATTACGCGAGCCGCGTACGAGTCCCGCTAGCGCCTCCTTTTCCCACCAGCCTTCGCCAAACTACATACGCGCGTACGCGCCTCGCTGATGCTCCTCTTTTTTTTTTCTCTTCGGCGCTCTCTCTATCTCTCTCATCTTTATCTCTTGCTCTCGCTTGTGTCTTATCCTCTCGAATATATTTCAACTCCTTTTTTGCACGCACGCGAGATGAATAGGCGAGGAAGTTTTGTACGTGCGGGGTTTTTCTTTTTTTTTTATTTTTCTTGCACACTTTTTTTGCTCCCCATCAGCTATATATATATACTCGCTCTTTTTTCTTTTTTTCTTCAGCGTGTTTCTCTTGCCTCGTGTTCGCTCTCCTGAATCAGATTATCATCCCTGTCCCGCGAGGACGCACTTGTATCATCGGGACTTGACAAATCTACGAAGTTACGGAATCGCGCGGGATCGAGATGTTCGCCGGAGATTCGTGAAAAAGAGAGAAAGAAAAAAAAAAGAATCAGAATCTCATTGGATTCGGAATTTAGAAGCCCTGCTCGGTTTTACTTCGAGCTATATGTTGTATATATTTTGTATACAAGAGCGCAGGCCTCGTGAATAGAAACCGTATCGTACGTTTCGGATTTCTCGAAAGTCTCCCCTCTGTAAATCGCCCGAAGGCAACACACGTCCTTCCGCCGATGCGAGCGAAACTTTCTCAAAGCTTTGCCAAACGAGAAACCGCAGAGTTTACGGGAAATATTCAGGTGTAGGAATTTGAATTTTCTCCGATTTTTTGTTCCATCTCTCGTCCGTTCTCATCCCCTCTCGCGCCCTTATTTTTTCTCGACGCTCTCTCTGCTCGCTTCCCTTTGACTTTTGCTCCGCATTTGTATCTATATGCTCTTTTTCTGTGTATATATAGGTATATATTGAACCAGCAACAAAATAAAACCGACGTGGAACTCCGCGAATCGACCGATATTACGTTTCGTTTACCGCTCAGCCAACTTTTGCCTCCTGGTTCGAGGCCAGGAAAATTTTTTCGTATTTCCCTCGGGGCTCGCGCAAGGCGAAGAGAAAAAAAAATCTTCGCTCGAATTTAAAAGCTTTCCCCTTTTTTAATCACTCGATCGCGCGAGTCGGTTGTATTCGCCGCAATCACTTTTTCACCGGATCGCATATTTTTACACGTTGATTACTCTGCGGCTTCGGAAATTTTTTCGCCATTTTACACTCCACTATTTTTCGACCAATTTCCGATTTCCCACGGCCAAGCAGTCGAGATCGGAATCCACGTCGTTTTTTTTTCTTCTCGCATCTTCGTTACAATATCGTTTTTGATACGTTATCGATTTCCTTTTTTTTTTCGTCCTGCTGGAATTGAGACATTTTCGTGATGAAGCATTAAAATAATGATGGAATTTATTATCGTGAACGTCGCTTCGAGTTGAAATTAAAATTACTCTCATATATACTCGATGAACTTTCAATTATTTTTAATTATACCTGTGCGGGTGCCTGTCCGGAGACGGGAGGTTTCCGATCGTATAACCTTTATCGAGATACCGGCTCAACGTGGAGTCTGATTCCACCATCTTTTTTTTTATTCGTTTCCTTATTTCCCTCCGTCGTGTCTTTCGATTCTCCCGGCTACAATGTGTTCTCGTAACTTTCTTCATTTCATTAATTGCTCGCCGGGTTAACGAACGATCGTCTTTCAATTATACTGAACGCGCTGCACTCTCATCTCATCGCGAAGCCAATATTGTCGTTGTGATATCGCACGGGAGATTCGCCGGGAACTTCTCAGCTGTAATTCACAGTACATGAACCGAATTACAATCATTTCCTGATTTGAAATCTTCACTCTCCGATTATCGTCTCTTACCCATCACCGTTTCTTATAGTCAATTAAAATAAATTACGTTTTTTTGCCATCTTTTTCTCAATTGCACTATCGATGAAGTCTTATGAAATGTATTTCTTTTTCTTTGTTACAGGTAAGAATTGGAAACTCTGATGGTCATATCGTTTCAAAAGATTCTTTCAGTTCGTGAGTAATGAAATTAAATTATATACGAATCCTAGGTGTATGCAAAGATAAACATTTTTTCATACACCGCAGATAGGAGAAGAAAAAGTATTTATTTATTGTTTTGAAAAATTCGTACATTGATTTGTAAAATCGAGACGTGTTTGGCGTTGCTTTTCCTCTCGTTCATCAAATTAGTGTCTCGCGTGTACGAGCGAACGCGTAAGTCTATTATTTGAACAAATAATAAAAGTTAATCGTACGACAATGAGGTAAATCGATTTTTGAGGGTCCCTTTCTTTTCCAATTTATATCAATTTCATTGGATAATTTGGCATGGCTCGTACATGCGAGGCTCAATGGAACGACAATAACAAATTATTAACTCGGCGATGTACAGAATTACATACTGCGTTTATTCCGCGATGCAAGGATTGAATTACTATGACGCGTTCTACACAAGAAAAGCCACGGTAGGAGCGACGTATATTGATGAAAAAAAAGTTCCGGGCCAGTATAACAAAAGATTCGTCAACGAGGAACTTTTGTAGATCCTGTTGACAAAGCTTGTTTCGAAATTTCCTGCAGCACCGATCTGTACTTTGACTATACTCTCTTTTCTCTTTTAATTCATTCAATTTTTACATTGATTTTTTAAAAAATTGGTTCCCACTTCTTTCATTTTCTTTATTATTTTGTCAATAGTAACAAATTGATGAGCATTTTTTATTCAATAATATATCGAAAAATATAAAAGTACCATTGATTTGGTGATAGCTATATGAATTAAAATGAATCAAATTTCCATTGATCATTTAATAATTAAAATATGGAAAAAATATCAATGAACCATTAAAAAATTTTTTCGTCTATGAAGTACAAATAAAATTTCAATTTAATACTGAATAATTCTAACAATTTCCTTACAATGCTGATGAAATACATATGGTATAATTTTTATTAGCTTGCCTTGTAATGTGTATATAGGTATAAAAGTTCGCCAAAAAAGTTTGGCAAAATCTCTTCGTTCGTTTTTAATTTCTTGCAATGATCACACGTTGCTTTGGAACTTTGAAAATTTCTCGAGTGTAGTCAAAATACAAAATGACCATCATGTATCATATCTTGAATAGTCATTTGGTGCAGAGGATTTTTGTATACGCGATTATTTAAAAAATATCACGTGTAAAATGATGATAAGGCTCGGGTGCGACGAGGTTGGCTCGATTTTCGTGAGTAGAAACGCATCGCTCGAAATGCTATTTGGCAATGCCCGCTTGCTTAACGAGACATGTACGTATGTCACGCACGTTTCTATTTACAACGAGGGCTCTCTCGGGGTGATATTTGCGCCGGTGCTTCTCGCCGGGTGTGTAGCAATCCGAGTGCTCTCTCTTCGTTCGAGTTGATGCCGACATATCTAAATATTCTCCCTCTCTCTTTCTCTGCGAGCTCCGAAGTTAAATTCGCGCGTGTGTTCGTAAGTGCTCGTACGTGCGAGAATAACCGACAGTTCGCTCGTCCCCGATAGTATAGTTTGTCACTGTGTGTACAAACTACACCAACTACCAAGTAGTATAAATAATTCGCTCGAGCAATTACCCGAGTAATCTCGACTACGGAATTTCCGGTCGACAAATTTCCGTCAGTCGGCGATACCCGCAGCGCAGTTACGCTCCGCGAGGAAAAGGACGTGTTATACGGGCAGTATCGCACCTGCGTTATACTCTCCTCTCTTACCTCCATTATCTTTGCCAAATTCATCGTGTTTGTATTCCGCGCATTTTTCACCCACTGATTAACTTTGCATCCAATTATACATTTTATGTAAGGTAAACGTCCCGCCAATACTTGAACATATGCCTCGAAAGTTCAACGATACTTTCTTACAATATAGTTTAAATATTTGAACTATTTTTTTCTCGTATAAATAATGTTACGATTCTTTTTCTCATAAAATAAGAAGTCTATTTACGTTTTAATTATTGGAACAATAAGCTCGTCCAATTCTACGTCGATTTTTTTCTATTTAACTATATATTGAGACAGCTGCTCATTTTCAAATGTTTTAGTATATGTATATTTATTACAGTAAAATTATTTGGCTATTAATTTCAGACAGATTTTCTTTTTATTAAATATATACTTTTTAAATGAATATACATTTTTTCATTGAGCATTGAATTTGTTGAAAACTTGAATTATACAAACCTACGAAACATATTTCAAACGATGCGATAAATTTTATTAATTTTTTAATATACTGAAGCTTTTTTAAAATTTCCATTTCCTGTATATGGAAATGCACAGTATAACATTGTCTCAATGAAACTTTTTTCAGTTTTTCATCTTTCATAAGAATATTCCATTTTCTTTCCATTTGTGACTATCTCGAAATATTTTATCCAAGCATAATTCGCATTTTTCACGAAACAAATATTTCCGTATCTTCGATAAAAGTTGAGAGCACTTTTAATCGTTTTCGTGCATAAAATCTCAGAAACGTGATTACACAAAATATTTCGTAGAAGTTTAATTAAAATTGGAAAGAGTCACGAAACTTTAACGATAATTCTGATTCTCTGGAGCACCATCTGGTTCTATGCGCGACGATTAGTTATCAACGACGCACGCAGACAAATAATTTTATGAAAAATAACGTTCTGTCGTGCCTTGTACGAAGAAAAAAAAAGTGAGTGCAAAATTTTTTGTGCCACCAGCTCCAATGAAATGAAGAATAAGAAAAAATGGATAGAGCAGGGGAGAAATTGCACGAGTGACAATATATGCAGAGACGAAAAGGTTATCGGGTCGCGACCTCTCGAGCTTCCACGTGCTTTTTACGTTCCCGAAACTCTCAAAACTCACGCCATTCATTGCGCCAAAATATACACTTATTTGAGATAAGCTTATTCCGAAATTAAATATAGTATATTCTTGTTTTTCCAAGCGTATACACACTAGAACATCGGCTTTTGCAACAGAAGGAATAAAATGTACAATTTCAACCGGGAGTTTCTCACTCAAAACTTTATTACTCGCGATGGAAATGGAGCAACTGACCTTTTAGTGATGAATAGACCGAGGATAACATTTTGTTAGAATTACGAAATATGTACATCTAGTTTTTAACCTATCTATCTTCACAGATTAAATAAATTTTTATTTTTATTAATAAAAAAATTTGATCGTGATTTCGTCTCGGTGCAGAGCTTGAAAAATTTTTTGAACTTGAAAAAATTGGGGTCTCTTGCATATGGTATTTTAAATCATTCATTGTCTAGTATTTTCGATAATTAAAGACACATATTTATAAATTTTTCGAAAAAATGGATAATTTGGGTACAAGGGGCTGCTCAGTTTTGGCAACGCCATTCAAGACACTCTATTAATTGGAGGAAAATCAATATCGTGCAGCTTTCCATACATGAATGGTACGTGAGCCAGCAATAGAGGGGAGTTATCGGGAAGGGAAAGAAGAGAAAGAAAGCGGTGCAGCTGCAGTGTACTTGATGCACCAAACTCTGCAAGAATTATACGTTGTAGATATTCGCCCGGTCGCGCGTGATACAAACTCGTTTCATTTTTATCGAAAATTCGTTGCAATTTCCGTACTTCGGTTTATTGGTGCAAAGAAAAATTGTTTTTTTTCTGACTAAAAAATTCAGTCTTCGCTGGCAAAATATCTCTGCTTTTATCAAAAATAAACTTCTTATATCTTCAATACGCAATGCACATATCTTTTTGACTGTGAAGCGACTTTTATTATCGTTAAGAAAATCATTACAGTTTCTTATTTAATTTTAGTCATGCAGAATTGTGATCATTTTAAAAAAGAAGTGTCAATAAAACACCGTTATACTGATATTTAAATACATATCTGGGACATATTTATATAATCATGTAACCGCCATTTTTTCTTTCGCAAATAATCAGCATTACAATGCAAAGTGTTCACGCTGAATCGAGACTTGTTCGAACAATGATTTTTGATCGACGTGCAAGCTATCCACGAGCCATACTATGTTGTTTTTCGTCCCGAATTCAAAAAAATTATCCAGGTACAATATCTGTCGAGCTCGTCGTTGAACCGTTACATGTGCCAATCAATTGCACCTCCTTTCCTTTTTTTTCATTTGCAGCATTGTACGAATATCACGATGTGCAGATGGGTTGAATTTTAGTTGACGTGAGAGCTGCCATAAAAAAACGAATTGACAGACAAATAATTCAGCCGATGCGATTTTTATAGCATATACATTTTTCCGAGAAGTTTAACTATAGTCTACGTCGGAACGGGTTTTCCGCAGTTTTCCCGTATCCTGGTATAAATACAATACAGGCGTAAGACATAAGTCAGGTATCGATCCAAAAGCCGGGAAAATAAAAGGAAATGAATTACTGAAAAATAGGGAAAAAATTGGACGAGGATCTCGTTAAAAACTACAATATATAGTCGTACGTAAGGAAATGAACAATATAAAATAAAAATACGATCATGCGCAACCAATTTATACTTTTTATTCTTCTCGCTGAGATCACATGGATTTCCGATGTAATTAATCCGATGATGCCTCTCGTAGTTTCTCTCCGCCTCGTGTTTTATCTGCAAGACTCATCTCGTTCCCAAGGTGTATGAAAAAATATCGTAACGAGCTCCGCTGAATGTTGTACTCTTTCACGCCGATCGAGGGGAATTCAAAGATCTCGTCGGGTGTAATAAGTGACAGGTGGTTACAGTAAATACATAATAGATTTATATCAATAGAGTATTTTTTATTGATTTTTATTATCGACGTTGGCAGCACATAAAACTTTTTTCCAAATTTTGGGCTTTCTGTTAATCGGCTACACGATCGGTCGCTCGTTCGCTTTCTATGCGGTTATTTGTGTGCTATCAGTTCCATCGATAGGGTAATATTATTGTACTTTGACTCATTTTTGTATATACGTAATGTGTCTGTCGTTGCAGACTGAAAAAGAGACACCGAGCATGCCGGGTTTCTCCGTAATATACGTTTCACTCATTGTATACAACGAACTGTGGAATGCAGAGGGGGAGAAGAAAAAAAATACGCGTTTACGACTGCCGACGTTTATAACAAGAGATTGACGGAAGAAAGTATCGATTGGCTTCCTAGGGACATACCTTTCGAGCTCGTATAGAATTCCATTTATGATTTTTTTTTGTTACCACATTATAACCTAATAGTAGGTCGTTATGTGTAAAACATCTCGTTACCAAAAACTGGCTTATTGGATATTTCGTATACTTAATGATCCTTATCATAAATCATGTATAACGACATAAAAACTTGGGAATTCTTAACATAAAAGTTTCAAGTGCAGAGAGACGGAAAATATTTATCGAATTGAGAAAGGAAAAAAATTGTTCTTGCATGAAATTTGATTTAAAAACGAGATAAAAAAATTAATCGTATCGTAAAGAGTATATAAAACTGATGGAAATCGTAACATATCACAACTTGAAGTTTCAGATGTACAAAAGTCAGCAAATATATTTATCAAATTGAGAAAAGGTATAAAATTAGTCTCATAAAATTAGATTCATAAACTAGATAAAATTAAGTGTGTCGTTAAGTGTTTGAAGCGTCTGCATTACAAATACCGCGGCTTATCGAACACATTTGGTATATTTAATGACTTTTCCATGATGTAAATTACAACATTACAACTCAAAATTCCAGATAAAGGAAAGTTGAAAAAAATGTTTATTGAATCGAGATAAGAAAAAAAAATTCCCATAAAGTTAGATTTAAAAAAAAGATTAAAAAAACGATACGAGATCGATACTGTAAAACTATCCCGAGTAATATAAATATTATTGGACGTATAAAAAACTATTCCAAATATTGTACATATATACATAAAAAAGAAAAGGAAAAATAAAACTGACACATTTCGTAACTTTCCGCGTATTATAAACTATTTTTTATGTCTTGCGCGGTAATGTCGAATTGTGAAAGAGAAAAAAAACAATAACGAAAGCCAGGTCTCGTTGTCAATATTTCGCATAATGCAATTGAAGAATGGCTCCGGGTGTATGAAAAAGAGGGGCAAAAATAAATGGTTACGTTGGATTGGATGAATAAGGAGAGCATAAAACAGATACGGAGGAAAGGATATAGAGTTTATCAGGGGTGGTTGCGAGCAAGGGCGGGCAGGTGGGGGGCTGTACGCATGTCAACTGGAGGGCATTCAACTATCGATCGTCAGGGTAGTTCAGTGAGCCCCTCACCCCAGGAGGCGAAAGAGACACGCTCGCCTTCTTCTTCACTACCCTCAAACTGCGGGCTACATTTTCCCTTTATTCTTCTCCGTCTCGCTTCTCGCTCTTCTTGTTTCTTTTCTTTTTTTTTCATTTCTCTCTCTCTCTCTCTCCTTCTACCTTCCCTCCTGCTGTCTCTTCGCTTCCGTCTCGCACCCGTGGGCTTTTTCGTGCACGTTCTTCTCTCACTGTGCCATGGCACATACGAAAACCAACACGTATATATATTCTATTCTCCATAATAAAAAAAAAAGAAAGAAACAAAAACTAGAGTGCTCGCACACGGGGATGCACAGAGAGTACACGTTGTATGTATTATTCCGCAGCTTTTTCTTCCTCCGTTTCTTTTTAGACTCATGCACTTTTCAGTTGCACGCTCTTGTCAACTTGGTGTCCCTTTTGTCTCCAAGTCTCAGCGTCTCACGGATTTTAATTATCCTGACAGCATCGGGAGGCCTTTGAGCTACCAACGAAAAATAAAAAATAAACATCGGGGATAGGAAAGAAACGCGTAGGAACTACTTTGGCGCAAGCTGACTTTTTGTTTTGGAGCGTTCGGAGGGTCGTTCCTCGCTCTCTCATCGCGCTGTCGCGCTCGCCTCGTGTATATACTCGCAGTGAGTCATTAATTTGGAAACATCTCACGTACTTTCAGGCATGAATTACACAGAGCGAGCCAAGGAATCCCTTGCAATCATCCGGACAAATTGAAACGGTCGCGACACCCCCTCGTAATCGCATTACGTACAGTTTTCTCTCTGTTTACACAACTATTTTTTCAATTATTGCATCAACGTCCTCGACACACACGATTATATTCTTATCGTGTGAAACGATAGTTTTCTTTTCCCACGAGGAAATTATATCCAAACATCTCCGATGTTCTTGAACGTTCATCATCTTCACATATATATATATCGGTAATATATGTTTTTTGAAAAAAATTAAATATCTTTTGTTTTTAATCAATCAAAATTCGAGCGTGAAATTTATAAATGAAAAATGTGTGGAAGACATGCGGAGGAAGCGGAGAAAAATTGGCGCTGCTCCGGCATCGAGTCAAACGATACTGTGACGTTTTTCTTCATTTTTTTTTCTTCATAGTTACCCTCTTGTCTCTCGCGTGTCTCTGGTTCTCCCCCTCTGTTGTCGGTGACGTGACGGGGGTGTTGGGGGAAAGTTTATTCGACGGGAAGGGTCGCTGAAGAGCGCGTCGCGTCGGAGGGACGAAGGGCGAGGCAGAGTCGAGCTTGGCTGCTGCTGGCTGGAATGTCTGGGACCACGTGTGTGCCACGACCAGCTGATCGTCTGGCATGTGGGAATTCAAGAGCGCACGTGTATACCATTCGAGCTTTCTTCTCGACGCTTTATCTCCTCGGACCTGTATCGCTGATCAGACGCATATATTTTCCTGAATTTTCACCCGGTGCATGGCGATCGCCAATTTCATCGAAATTCGTTTATTATTTTCATGGTTCACGAGTTTTATTGACTCTTTATATCTGAAAATTTCTATATTTTTTGGGGCCAGGAAATGTTCGCGCGGTGGGTCAGCGAATTCTTCAAATTATTCAAAATTCCCGGGTGTATCCGAAATTCCCTCAGGGAGCTTTATTGACGATGCTCTTGAGAATAACCTTCGGAATGTAATTGATAACCCGGTGAAAGTCTTATTATCTCGTCCCTCCGAAATTTTCGTTGCTTCTCGGTAATCCAATTTCTTTCACCTGGGATACCGAATAATTTTTCTTGATGCGAAATAAAAATGTTTATCGATGAAAATCCCTGTCAGAATTGGCGTCGTTATTTCCGATTATCGCGCGCCATACTCCCAATCTTGAAATATATCCTCTCGAGCCGCCGTGGAAAATTCATCTTTTCCTCGTCGTTAACGCGACACTCTCTCAGTACGCAGGATTTCCTCTTGAATTTGTCGTCCATTCAAATTTAACATCCATCAACTTTTTCAAGGTTTTCCTCTCCTCCTTGGCGTCCCCGCTTCGAATCGCTCCTGCGGGGCTTTTGAAATTTCCATCAACTAGAGAGCGAACATATATGTATACACACGCGAAGGGTGACACCCATTCCTCGTTTCATGTAAATTTTGTTTTCACTCTCCACAATCAATCACTCACCCGCTGAATATAAGGCCCGCGTGTTACGAATCATTTACTAAATTGAATTCCGTCGAAAATTTTGACGGAATCCGCTTCCGCGTCCTGATTGATTTATCTTCGATCAATATTAACGGGTGACTCGCTCGCAAAACATTGACGGGTCTCGACTCCCTCTGTTCATTATTTCGACGAGCGTCAATAAATGAACAATATAATCGCGTTTCTCAAAATAATTTCAAAACAACAGAAATTTTACAGTATATTCGAAGTATATATCAATAAAAATGAAGGTAAAAAGGTGTCTATACGCATATAGAATGTGAAAAAATAAAATATAAAAATGCACAAAATCTTACTGCTCGATATTAATTTTGATGATAGTATTTTTCTTGGCAATAATAACTCGTTTCATCGTTGCTCATCAGGTATCCGATAAAATACATATGCGTCAAGTATAATGCTTTACTTGAGTTACACAACATTTTGTGAATCTATAGTTTACATGTATTGTGCGAATAATTTATATAAATGGCCTCGAGACGTCGTGGCAACGACTAGGAGTTGAATAAGAGGGATAAAGGCGAGAATAAGGAGATGCGTAAAGCGGATGCACGTGAATTCGAGTGCATGGGTACGACGTTTGCGAATAAGTGTCACCATTCTGTCATAAGCACATTTCGAGTACATTATAGTATACTTACTCGATAACATTTTTATCTTGATCAAATATTTAACTTTTAATTAATGAAAAAAATTAATTTTCTTTTTTAAACGAAAGTGTCTTTTAAATAATAAAGATTTATAAAGCTATGCATTTTTAAAAACTATTATAAATAACGCTAAACTATCAAAACTTGATTCGAGAAAGACAACTTCTTTTTTCATTTTCATTCGAATTGTAGGGACGTATATGAGACGTACAATTCCAGCGAAAAGTACATTCTTGACGATAAATTTGTAAAATCTATATAGACCCTGGCTTTAACGAAAAAGTTGCCTATTTTTTGAGTCTTAGTTTGACTATCAATTAGCAACTTGAGCATATTTTAACAATAATTTTAACATTTTTTATTGTTTAAATAATTAAATTTAAAAAATGTTAGTAAAACATTTTTAAATTACCGCCTATATACAAAATAAATACTACACTACGAATATATCCTATACTAAAAAAGACATGAAAACCTCTAATCAATTGATCAAAATAGAGCGCATTGTGCAAAGTTGTATGAATGGTACGCCTATAGAAGAACAGCAAAATATCAATTCAAACACGTCAATAAAAAGCGGCCGCGTTGTCGCTCGTTATTTAAAAAATTCGCAAGAATCTCAAATTTTTAATTTGTATTCAGTGCAAATTTAAGAATTCTCCAGCATAATAAGCAATGATAAATTTAAGCAACTCTTAAATCATTCTATAAATCGATTACAATTTTGGCACAACATTTTTTCATACACTTTATCATTTATCATATTTTCTCACATTTTTAAAACTATCGCTCATACATCATGAATATCTTTTAGAGAGAAGTTCTCAAATTCGTTTCGAAAGAGAGATAAGAATGAGAGCAATGTTCTTTCGTTGAATTTAAACGATGTAAATTTGAACGTAATAGTAGCGTTCATCGGTGCAGAAGAGTTTATCAGCGAGGTTACACGCACTAACGACAATAATAAAATACACGAGACGAAGCACGAGGCGCACAGACTCCTGTTTACCCTTTCCTCACTTCCGTCTTTAATGACGTTACACTGTCGCATTCGGAACGCGACGTATGCAGATAGACGGAGAGATCTTCTGTATATTCGCGACGCTCGCGCTGCTCCCAGCGTCGAAACGTAGTCTGTATATACCACGGATGAGTATATCGAGAACACTAACACGTACACACACACATAGAGTAAAACAGGCTTGAGGATAGAAACGTGGGAAGAGCCATTCTCGGATAATCCGGCTCCAGTCGGATCCTCCCGCAGTCACGTGCTGTATATACTTTTTTGTACATTTGCCTTTTCCTGCAGCAAGTGCCTTATGCCTAATTTTTCGATACATATCTCATATATCCCTTATTTTCTATCGCGTCCACTTTCTCTTTCTAGTATTTTTTATTCTCTCTACATATACTTCCTTTTTTATTTCGAAATATGTCGAAAAGAAGAAGAATAACAAGCGAAGCAAATGAAGCAGCGGTTGTTTTTTAAAATACAATTTGACGTCCCAAACTCGCGCGCTCTCTAAAAGCCTTTTAGTTTTTGTATTCAAGAGACCGTTCAATTACTCCTGATCGGCCTAATTTACGTTCGGATAATTTGTACCTCTTGAACTTTTGGTTTCATTACCTGGCGTGTACTTAGCGATATAATTCATTCTATATGAAGGGAGAAGGAGAGAGAGAGAGAGAGAGAGAGTGAATTGGAAAGAAAAAAAAACAGAGAGTGCCCGACGGTCGTTGTGTAGATTTCGTAACGGTAGGATGCGCATGCGCGTACCTCACTTCCGGCTGGCCGAGTTTGTCCGATCGCGTCTTATTCGTATATCGTCATAATACATATGCCGGGAGAGCGCCCTGTGCCTTGCCGGCACAGCGGAAAGTTATTATCCATTGTGCATAGCGTAACGTCAAGTGATGTTAGATTATAATGTAGTTAATGGCTCATCTTTTTTTCCCCTATATATACCAGTCGCCCCGCTCCACGTCGAGACGGCTGAGCTTACCGACACATTTTATTGTAATTATACGAACTGTACATATGTATACTCATTTTATTTACTTCTCCAAGGAACGTATTTTTTTTCCCTTATCTGTTATTTTGAACGATTTAAAATCCAATTCGACATTTTTTTGTAGTACATCCGATCTCCTTAGGAATTTGTTAAAATTTTGTAGAAACTATCTTTAGTACCATGTGCATTGTGCATATGTGCATTAAATTTTTTAAAGTTTCTCTGCACAGAATTCGAGATATTCATTATCGAAAATTACATTTTTTATACTTTACCATATAAGAGCACGTGTTAAATATTATGATCTTCAACTCTAAATATTTTGACGCCTAAGAAGTAGAACTTTTTGGTGTAGAATGGCATTATGTTAATAGATGTGGTTTGATATATATGCTGTGTTTGATCAGTGTAAATAATTAACCCCGCAATATAAACACCATTTAGTGCGTAAAATTAATGAAGTAACACTATTCTTGCTAACATTATTCGGTGCGAATAAAAAAGAGATATACATTAAGCAACTCAATAATATAAAGAATATTGTGGAGTAATGTAAAAGTTTCGATTTGTTTGTAAGGTTCATGCACATTGTGTGCAATTTTATTTGTAAAAAATTCTATGTTAACAAATTCATAAATTATTTACCCTGATGTAGGGTAATTTACTATCTAGACTTGTTGTTTTAAAAAAAATGTTTGTATACTAATTTTTTTTTCATAATACATGTAACATATTGATATTGAGTAGCAAGTATTCCGGCAATGTTTTTAAAATTTTTATATTTAAGTATCAGTTCCTTGAAATAAATATGCTTTCCCTCAAACTTGATTGACCAAAGATGTCCTCGAGACCGATGTGCTCAATATGATATTCAGATAATGAGTCATAAAATGATGTTTTGGTATGCCAAGCTTCAACTCTGGTACCTGATACACCTTGGATGATTTTGAAAATTTTAAGTATGTTGTTCTTGAATCAATTATATATAGCAACAACTTTTTCTAATAAACTTAAACTGTAAAATCACATAGTACGGAAAAAAACTAAGATAAAAATTTTTTTATTTGACTGTCATTTTTTATTTGACTGAGGTATTTGACTATACCTCAGTCATATATATAGACGCATGGGATAATCAATTTTTTAGCCGTTCACTTTGAAATTTCATCCGCACTAAAAGTCAATTTTGTAAATATTCAAACCGCGCAGTTTTTGTTTTTTCTTTTTTTTTTCGTTCTGTTGTCAGAAACAGAGCGAGTTTTCAATGTCAATTTGTGCGGATGGGTTCTGTATCGTGAACGCGTTTCCGAGGGCACGCGAAAAAAATGCACAGCTGAATGACTATCGCGTGTTGTTCCGACCATTAGGGACCGATAGTGTAAAAAAAGAGATAAAAAACGAGTAGGTGTGCTCAGAACTGTTCATTGATTGTTGCTCGGAGCACAATGAAGCCGATAACTATGCCATTGAGAGATTCATATGCCCGGAGTATGTATGTGCATTGCCGATTCATCTGCATGAAACGAAAGATATTTTGTTGTGTGTTCAATTGTGAAACGACATGCTCGCTCTCACTGCTGCGTCGTTTCTCTTGTCTGGCTCCGCGCGTTTATACGAGAATGAGATATATATACGCTTGACTTCATCAAATATATGCAATGACCTTGACGAAAAATACATTTTTCATATATATAAACTCGCATCTAAGAAAACTGCAAAATAGCAAAAAATAAATACTTATATTTTATACCATATATTTATTTGTACTTATTTGGATATTTTTAAAAAAATAATAATTTTTTCGTAAAAAATTATCTCTGCGGTACAAAAGTTTATATATGTTTTCAAGTGGTAATATTTTGTTTTTGTTTTTTTCAATTTTTACTCGTATATACACGAAAAGCTGATGGTGAGAAATATTCGATACAAAATTCAATTGAAACTCTCTATTTAATCTGATAAATTACAGTAGCTCAGTCGAGGTACACGTTCTTATATTTTTCCAGATTCATTTCAACTGTCAAAATAATAATAAAAGTACTCGGAAAATTATTCTGAAATAATCAACTTTTTATCGATTCGAACATGATGGAGCTGTCAAAATATAAAAAAAAGTGTGTGTCTTTCTCGAAGAGAAAAAAAATTGCCGCCCGTTTCACGCTCGTGTCGCAATCGGCGAGAAACAGATGCTTCCCGTTATTTTTTGCTTCTCGTATCAGCGGTCCGTGAAAGCTTGCGCCCTTGGGGGCGCAAAAAATATCTGGGCCGGGGGATTTTGCGGTAGGGTTTCATCGTTGTTTCTTTCCATTCGGCGCATGGAAAAAATCCGTGGGTCGCGTGCGATAGATTTTTTCAAAGCTCTCGTGAAGTGCGATCCCCGGCCCCGTGGCGACAAAGCTGAATTCGTGCAGTCTCAATGAAATACGCATTAAAAAAAGGAAACGAAAGAAAAAATCGTGCAGGGAGAGAGCGAAGTAAAAAAGCGCGCCTGTTTTGATGCTCGCTCTCTTGGAACCGCTTCATTATTCATTCCTCTTGATATATCCGGAGAGTATTTATTGCCCCTCTCCGTTAGGAACGATTTTAAAACCAGGGTTGTTTTACTCGGTACGCGCTTACCTTGCACTTTTTCCGGTTCCTCGTTTTTCTTTTCTTTTTTATTTATTTTATTTTATTTTTTGCTTATTTTTATGTACACCCAACGCATTCGTACTCAGCTTCTTATTAATATTCATCCAACTCGTTTCTCTCCTGGCGAGGGCTCTGACTGTTTTATTAATTTTTTTTGTATTGGGGTAGATCTTCCTTGCGGAATTTGTTTTGACGATTTTTGGTTGTTCTGTCGTTATACGATGAAATACAAAAAATAAATAAAATCCGGTTGTTTCGTTCATGTCGCCGTTTTTACGAAAACGTTTCGTGAATATTCGAAATCAGGCGAAAAAAGTTCGACGAGCCTCGCCAATTTCTTCTCTTTAATCTTATAGTATTTCATCGCGATACCCGTGACACTTGACCCTCGATTAATCTCTATTGCGTAAATCAAAATATGTCAATGCGTTCGGCCAACTTCTTTTCTTTCTCAACTATATTTTCAGACATTGCAATTTTTTTATAAATTATTTACATTTGAAATCTTAAGAGAAGATTCAATCCCGAACACTTTAGATTTTTTTTCTATATGCTTCGCTCGATTTCACTCGACGTTCGCAACGAGACACTAACTGGACGAAAAAACATTCGAGTTTGCTTGTTCGTAAGCTTGACCTACATATTTAACGCCCGTTCGAATTTCCACGAGCAGACGCGAAAAATTGAGAAAATGCATCGGACGAACCTGTCGAAACGACTCTAATGAAGATTCAAGGCTTGTTATTCCCACTGTTGGTTTTAGTTTCTATTTGCTCATTAATATTTCCTAAAAATGGGCACAAAATGATTCTCATTTTTTTGAGCGATACACATATATTTTTTTCTTTTTTTAGATGATTTTATTTATGATCGAATCGCGTTCGAAAGTAAGAAACTGTGAAGAATTAACGAAACCTCTGCGTAAGAGCGTGAAACACATGTCCGCATTATACGCACGTCGTGTGCTCGGTCTTATCAGCAAATATTAAGAACGATAACTCAGGCATGAGGCACTGCGCTACTGCGCAGTTTCGGAAAACTTTTTGAGAGTGTCTTTACGGACTATCAAGCGGTTTACCGTTCTCACGTTGAGATATTGGTTCCAATAAAATTTTTGGATATTGTGAAAAGTCCATCGGAAAGAACCCAGAGTATTTTTTTTTTGTAACGAGTTAAAGAGTCTGCTTGATCGGAAATTTCACGTGTGCACAATAGACTGAGAAACTGATTTTTGAATTGGCTTTTATTCAAACTCGTAAATTTTTGTGAGCTGCATCCAAAATACTTAGAATTTCTCAATGTTACCTCGAAGAGATATTATATTAAGCACATTTTTTTGGACGACTATATACACGCAGGAAGATTTTATTGGGAATAAAATAAGAGCACGAACCGCGACCAATGGCTCGCTCTTCCGCCTTTGACAATGAGTGGAAACTCGTTTTTTTTTTTCAGTCGTGCATGGTGTGACGTGGTTCTGTACCATCGAAACTGAGAACCAACATTTTTTAATGCTTGATACGTTATTTTATTGAATACAGACAACGGAACATAATATATACAAATGTAGTCGTAAAAAAGTTATTAAGTCATATATAGCAGTATAAACAATACTATTTGTATGAATAAAATTATATATACATTTTGTTTGCTGCATTTAACATAATAATTTAAATTTTTAACGAATTTTAATTTCCCCCTGTGCACGGAACATGAGAATATGGCGTTAATATGTTTGTATACAAGCGTAAACGCAGATACGCGTTTGTTTAGGTGTGTACGGGTACGGTGACAGGGAATATGATGTGCTGTAAGCCCGGCGCAATGGCAGCATCAACGCGCATAACGCGTGACACGCATCGCGGTCATACGTAACGCTGATGCTAAATGGGTTAATATGCACATCCGTATCGTGGCTCGCGTCGTCGTGCCACCGACGATGCCACTATATAATCACACAGGCCTCCGCCAACGTTCACGTTCAGCTCTTATTTTCCTCATTTCTTTTTTAGCCCAAATTTATATATATATATACAGCGACGTCCAATTGAAGCGTTACACTTGAATTTTTCAACATTTCAGCCAGAAAAATTGATATTTCGATTCGGTTTTCACATAT
>JAPYYW010002077.1:0-23037 GCA_030522545.1 Cremastinae sp. A BG-2022a | reverse complement strand
CACTACAGTCAAATCAAAAATTTGTTTCTTAATTTATCTCTGTACCATATGATTTTTGAGCTTAAGTTTATTAAGAAAAGTTGTTGCAAATCGCTTCAAAAACAAAATACTCAAAATTCAAGGTCATCCAAGGTGATATGTGCTCGTTGTATGCCTATAAAAATCATGAATAATAAAGTAATGAGATTTTTATTAAAAACTGAGGAAAACTTCTTTAAAGTATCATAAAAAATTGTGAAAAATTTCAACAAGCTTCACCGTTCAGAAGTCCAGATATTTACAGTTAAAAATCGCATTATTTAACACGTGCTCTTATGGGAGAGCTCTGAAAATCATGATTTTTAACAATAAATATCTCGTTATCTATACGGTGAAATCTTTTAAAATTTCATAAACGTATGCAAGATCATATAAAAAAGTTTTGCACAAATTTTCAACGAAATCTCATTATTATGATTTTGTGTTAGAACTACTTTAATGGAGTAATGAAGTTGAATTTAAAGTTTCTGCAAATGACTACGAAGATATGGTACGGTATAGAACGCTTGATTAAAGGATCTGCTCTGTCTAGATACGATATTTGATTGTTCACTAACGTTATGAGCAATTCATGTTCGATTAAGTAATATATATGAGTTTCGAATGTCGTGGCATGTCAAGTACCCACGTTATCGCATAGGTCTGCCAATAAATTTAACGTAATTGACTGACCATGTGTATACGAGAAAGAGAATAGAGAGCTATACAGCTATTCAGAGACACTAAAGATAACGCTCCGATCTGTGAGAGATGGGACGCAGATGTATTCACGTACGATAGCGATGTTTACACCCTCTTGGTGTATCACAATATTAGCACATAGGATAAGTACATATACCATACACTCTGCTATCTCGAGTAATTTCAGGTGCGTCTGTCCTTTAAATTCGTACGAGATATTCTCTGTTGAGTGTTTACATGTCTCATCAATAATTTTATTATAAACTTTTAGTATCCTCCGATTATATTGCTTTATTTAAAATTTAACTCTATTTTTCTCCAAGTTCAAAGTTCTATGAAACCTTGGCTTTATTAGGCATTTTTTACACTACAGAAAAAATGCTGCTTTATAAAATAATTTTTTTAAAAATGACAATGACATAATAATGCCTCATGGAGAAAAAATCAAAGATTGATCATTGAAGCTTTTGAACTGAACAATATTTGGATTGAGTACATTGAGTCAGAAAGACATTGTCGGAATTTACATTATCATATATGCAGAAAGACACGTTTGCATTGGGGTATATACATTGTGGAAAGAGAGTGATCCTTGTTTTTAACTCACAGATGTATGCTTCGGCATTGATTCTATACACGTCGTAGCAGAGTAGACATGTGGAAATGGTTTCTATGCCCCATCCATATTTACATTATACAGCATTGCTTCGTTGTACATACACAAACGTCAACATATGAACGTTATAATACCAATATGTGTGTGCCCTATGCAAATTCCACTGCACACATTGCAGATGTGAAGTTGGATGAGTTTATTTTACACGAAACGTTGCGAAACGTAGAAACTTCGCCATATTATTCTCCTATGGAAAATTCAACTCGTTTGTACATTCTCTTTGATATTCTTTGTGTGATAAGTATACGAGATACGTAGTGATATAAAATTCGATGACCTATCTTCGGATCAATCCATTTTGGTCGAAATCATACATTTGTCGTTTGATCACACGAATACGATCATACGATGCACTTTGCTTCTCGTCTCTCTTGACCCTTTCTTCCAATCTGTCTTTTACGGGACCATTTCATTGAGATTGTATATCTGTAAAGATATTCTAGCTGAGTCGTAAATTCACTTTGTGCGAAATATGGTTGTTGACTTCAAAGAAGAAATACACTTACACATTTATATGTGCTTGCTGGCACGAATGTGTATGTTTTCATTATTTTGACTAACAATGATTTGACAATTATTTGACTAACAATAAAATACGCAGGCGCCCAAATAAAGCATTGTTGTATGCGAAGAATTTCATGATAATCTTGAGGTAAATTCCTCTGCAAAACATTTACGAATTTAACCCTGATTATTAGAGGGCAGTGAATTTTGGTGGTGTTTTTTTATACGATATGCCAACCATACTTTGAAGTTTTTCGATACTTTTTACGATACTTTTTAACCACTTCACATATGATTTCACTTCTAATTTTTTCGTAATTTACGAAAATTCTGAAAGGTGATTTTTTGTTGAGATGCCCACTTTCGAATAATCTGTAAAATCCGATATTTCCAAAAAGTACATATACCAATCCTACCCTGTCTCAGTGCTTGAGCATTTTGAACAATAATATTTATCCATGCTTTAAGGAACCAAAAACTGTAGCTTTATATCCTATATTAAGAAAGACATGAAGCTCATAATCAATTCATCAGAATAGGGCGTATTATGCGAGGTTATATGAAATATGTGCTTAGAAAAATCGCAATATCAATTCAAACATGTCAAAAACGAAAAATCGGCCCCGTTACTGCTCATTGTTTTAAAAAATTTATAAAAAAAGGCATTATCCTCACGTATTACATAAAAAATCAAGATTTCATTCCTCGTCTGAGAAAATTTGTTTTATTGTAACTATTCAATTAAATACTTTACAATGAAATTAATCACATTATGTTTATAATTTTTGTTTCAGGTAAGAGTGCTTCACAAATACATTGATCGGGCGTTAATGACGTATAACCGTGGAAAGCGAGAAAAGTAAGAAAAAAAAATAAAACATCTTATTTATTGAATCTAAAGATAGTGATCAGACGAAAAAAAATACAATCTGCGACTGATAGTGATATAGTTAAATATCGCGATTTCAAATTGCATTTTCGACGTCAGTACGGTCTACGTGTAATGGCTTCGTCGACAGACTCTTAGAGATGAAAAACTCTAGAAATTTGGTGATATTTTCGCATAGGTTACCAAGTATAACGGTAGCTGTAATTTCCTTACACGGGAGATGCTTCTTCTTCGTTTCTGTAGATAACTACGAGCCAATTCGTGTGTGGAAGACTATAAAGGCCCATGCGGGTTGGCGTGTGAGAGTCTCGTTTATCGTCCCTGCTTTGTTCCATCCGCATCCGATACTCGCACGCACACCTTTAACTGTAATGAAAATGATATACATAGCTCATATGCTACGTTGAGTAATTTACCTTCAAGACACGAGAAAAATCATCATTTTAAAAAAATTGATACACAACAGTTTTTATAATTTTGTATGGTGTTGCTATAATTCTATCAACGGTCAATGATTTCACGTTTTTTAAATTATTTACAATTTTATGTTTACATTATATTCGTAGCAAGCATACATAAATTCATAAATATTATCTGCTAATTTATACATCTGGAAGCATATCCAAGTAAAAATGAATTCCCATTTTGCTCGAGTATAAAACGAAATTTGGTTAATTCAACAAAATATTTGTTTCAGTACGTTCAATGATATTATTTTACAAATTGAACTAAATTCTTGGTTGATTTAACCGAAGTTTAATTATTTCAAATAAACAACTGTTGCTTCGACGAAATATTTTCAACCAAATATTTTTCAATTAAAGTCTCAGTATAGGTTGATTATAGTTTAGAGTTAGCATTGTTTACTCCAATTGCTAATAATGGATGAAAGAAAGAAAAGGCATATATACTTGGTGCGTCACACATATCCGTAGTACGAGACAAAAACGGGAAAGAATCAGTGAAAAGGCACAGGGTGAGAGACTTCACCGCACTGTTGCGACACGGGTACGGGAAGTTGTTACGAACACCTGCGGCAGGCCACTAGTTTATGGCCTCCGCAGTGGCCACCCTGTTTCTTCAATCTGTGACATACATGTATGCACACAAGTTTGTAAGGCTCTGTGCATGATCCTCATAACGTCTAGAAAGAATATTTTTTGCAATGGTTTTACATTTATTTATACGCGCCTTTCGTACTTTCATGAAAAAAAGAGAAAGACAATCTCTTTCAAAGATTACGAGAACAAACATTTTTTTATTTGCTCGCTAATGCATGTGATAATGGAGTTTTATTTCATTTTACATTTGCGATTAGGTTTTAATATTATTATTATTAAGTAAATATGATTTTTTATATTTACTTTTCTATAATTCTGTATGAACATGGATCGACTTTATCAAACACTTTACTTTTATTCTCATATGTCTACGACTGGAAGCTAATCTTAATCGCTTTTAAACCGCTTATAAATCTTAACGAACTCGCTGGAGTCGTTTGGTTCTCACGAGACAGCGGATTGGGAATAATTGTAAAAAAGAATTTTTAAAAGTTACTGGGACAAACGTCAAAGATTCGATTCGTTGTAAGACAAGGGCTCTTTTTTTATTACTTAATATTTAAACGTTTTTTATTACATCTTATATATAAAAATTTTACTTCCGTGTGTTTGTGTCCACAAAACTCGGAAACTAGACTTTTCAAATAATTAATGAAATAACATAATTATTGCGCCATTCGCTTCATTTTACAAAAATCTTTAAAAATTACCCTTAATAAAGTTGATTTCGTCATGAGAAAGGAATGATATATCGCAAGTTAAATTTTTCATGGGTCTATAAAACCCAGTGTGACTCCTGTAAAAATTCACAAATTTTTTAATTTTATTTTAAGATCCTATTTGATCGGAAATTTCCCGGAAATTAGTCTAGATAACAAAAATGGTAATTATGAAAGTAGCTCTCATATAATTAATCGCCTTATTAGTTTCGTATTTGAGACGAGCCAATAATTAAATTATTCATTATAAAATATATGGTCGATCGTGTGGCTAAATGTCATGGTAGCAATGCTTAAAATACAGAATCCATTCTATCAATACTAATAAGTATAAGGTATTACACGAGCACATTTAACATACGCCGATTATCAGCGTATATCGTTTGTGCCAAATTTGTTTAAGTGGGTAGTCAAATAACAAGATTTGATTTCTGCATTCAGTAATTCATGCGATGTACAGCTTTGCTGATGACGATTATTGAGATTGATATTTCAGGGGAATGACCACTATGCGCTTCATGTACGATTGATATTAGACTATATATGCATTATGAGAACTTTGCGTTATTCACAACAACCATCAGTTGAAAAATTCTAAATTGATTTGATTAATCGAGAATTACCTCACTTTACTTTTTTTTTTGAAGACTGTTTTGAGAACGAATTAGGATCTATTTGGTATCTGCCAATTGTTTCAATCCCTAATTTAAATATAAAATATACAAGCATATATTAATCGTCTTTTTCCTTTTACAATAGTATCATCCATATTCATTAGTTTTTTTATGTAAAATGTGGACGAAATATACCTGATTGAAAGGCATCTAGCCATGTACAGGTGTCTAGTCGTATCAATATGTTTTCCATGCACGCTCATACTGATGTGATCGTATTGCCACAGGACATATCTCTTGTGCTAGGTTAACGCGGGCATCGGTCGCGTAGAAACCGGCGCATGTCGATTTTCCCCTTGCACAAGGAACGTTCGACGAGTGCAAATTCGGATGCTATCCATCCTGTGATTAATCCGACGTGTTCAATCCTATACTGACGCGAGTTGCTTGCAAACATCTGCCGCTGAATGCGTGCATTTATCTTGCAGCTGAACTCGCAACTGTTGTCTCTTTTTCCTCTATCGTCTGCTCTCTTTAAAAGTTGCTCTAATTCACAAAAAGAGATTTTAACATTCTACGGTAAAGCTACATTTACAATAAATTATTACTTTTTTTTAAAGTCAGAGCTTATGCTGAAATATAAATATTCTTTGATTTGAATTTCTGTTCAAGAAGCAGCCATTAGTTTTTAAGTATTTAGGGGTATAAATATATTAAAAGCACCTTGTGCTTCAATGTTTATTGAGAATATGTTTGAACGTCTGAGCTCTCTGTAAAATCAAGTTTCTCTCAAAGGTATTTTGACATAATTCTCTTAACCAACACGGACACACGTACGTCTGTATACACTATTTTATTCTCACGCATGATTATCATTTGATTTATACAAAATAAATTAATATTAATAATAATATAAAATAATATAATAAAATTAAAACACAGATATATTAATTATCGTGTCAATGTAGATTATATATCTATTGATTTATGTTCGCATGATACAAATTTGAAAACAATAGAAATCGAGGTATTAGTTTTTTGAAATTCTTGCACTATTTGTCTTTGCACATTACTCCAAATGACAATCTATCGCATTCGAACACATGAGCTTTTATTTTATACCAACTTGTTGGGTCTAGAAAGTTCCGAAGAACTAGAGCCTAGTCAGACAGCTAAACAGCCAACAAGTATTCCTTCTTCACTTGTCACTATGGTTAGCAAGTTGGAACTCTTAACTAAGTCAAGAATCATGATGTCAAACATTATATCTCAACGAAACCATTTGAAAAACTACTTCAAGTATTCGGACTATTCAAAGTGTCAGAAAGAACAAAACAACATCGGAACAATGATTTGAAATTCTAGATGAACTAAGAACTTTCATATGCATGATATCTTTCAAGAGTAAAATCGATAAATGCCCATCAAAGTAACAATATGAATGTAGTCGTGAATAATAGGTATTAAGTATAGTAAGTTCGAAGCACTATGACTCCAGTTCTGCTGACAATTTTCATTGTTAAGACAATGGCATGCAGTGCAGGTTTATTACTCCAGTTGGAAGTTTCGTCACAGAATACCCTCGAAATAGAACAATTGATATTTCTCCTTCCCAAAATGCTATAAGTATCATATAAGGTACGATGATCGATAACCCTGCGTGGAATACATGGTTTTGCTGGCACCTTGTATCATATAGGTCATTTTATCCAGTAACTCATAATCTACATACGTATTTAGAGTATATAAAATATTTGAAACAATTCTTGTTTATTAGTTCTTTTTTTAACATCCTATAACTATTATCATCGTTGCATTTATCAATTTTTAAAGAAATTATTTAAATAAAATATATTGCGGACAAAGTTCTTTTTGCAAAAAAATCGCAAATTTTTTTCTATTTAATATGAAGCGGATACCTCAGATGTATCACATGATGCGTGAATGCAAGAAAGATTTCACCATCAGGGTTTTCGCAGTTATCTGCTTATTATAGCAATAAATCTTTGATGTGACCAAAACTCCTTTACGCTGGCACGTCGTGGTAAATTTTCATTAGCCCTTTTATCGTTTATGTCCAATTTACTCTAAACGTCAACGTCTGAGAGAAATTGCGGACATTCTCATTCTTGTACCTGTCGTGAAACCAACGAGAATTAATATCTTGTTGACTTGCGTCAGAAATTACGCCGAGATATGACGTTTCAGCATGCTCTGTAACGTTTGTTTTGCCCATATCCGAATCGCATATTATTCAACCGGGTCTGCGGTTTTCCTATTACATATCTCATGTACGCTTAATTTTTTAAAACGTTCGCCTTCTGATCGACAAATTATTGTTATTTCTGTGCCAAAACATTTCTAAATTATGTTTTATTTACTTTAAATATATTTGCACCTGCAAATAAAACTAATATATCGAAAAATTACGATTATAGAAGATATTGTTTCAACTCATATTCTTATACCCTTTCGCATATCGATGAAATTCAATCACAAAGATCTGACTTATTACAAATTACAAATCGATACAAAGGAATCTTTTGAAATCATAATTTAATACGTGGGGTTCAGCTAATTACATTTGAGATACATATTCTATTATTAACCTTCGACAATCTTATTCCTCGAATCATGGACAGAGCCTATTTCTTGTGATTATATCAGATACGTGATGTGCGATGATAAGGACAATTCCACTTCCAATTTCCTACGTGATACGTGCTCGAACTGCATATAATCTTCATGAATGCGTGATAACGGACTACTTCATCGAACCTATGAAAAGCCACTGTTTCGTGGATATTTATACATGTGTTCTATGAGTAAACTTACAGAATGCATGTACACCGATTGAAAAAAGTTCGTAGTCAAATTTTCAGAGGAAAATAGACGAGAAAAAAAGTTCGGGCTAAATTTACTGGTCCAAGTTTTTTCTGAGAGAACAAAAAGAACAAAAGAAAAAGAAAGAATTACTACAAACTAGTTTATTTCTTAAGTGGAACGAAACGAAAAGTGCAGTTTATTAACAGTTACGCGTGAGAGCGAGTATAGTCCGTTGCGAAGCTTTTGAGTTTTCTTTCAGGTGTAAACTTTGCACTCCCGAGATGTACATGAGGTCAAACGAGAATAATGAAAATTTTGTCGTATCATCAACTCTAGTTGAGTCCTGAGGTCGCCTGGAATAAAAATACATGATTCTTGTTTCCTCAGTGCCTAACTTTTTCTTTTTTGTTCTTTCTTAGTTTCAAGTACCTTCAAATTTTCACTGAATATTTAATATCATTTTTTAAACTAAATTTTACACAAAGTGAATCTCTTTCGTTGAACGAAGAATATTTATGTTTTCAATGATGTTCAGTATGCTTTCTACACAAATAGAACCGAAAGTAGTATCGAGAAAATTTTTTAAACTCTATAATGGTATTTATATCAATTTTTTTTCTGCAAATGATCTGTTACGTGTACATGTTACGACTTATTCAACGTTGACTAAGCTTGGTCTGGCAACTCGAAAACTTGCGAACTAGCTACGGGTATAACATGGCGTGACTGTTATTGGCGCCAGTCACGGCATAGAATATCAAGAGATCCCTGAATGGAAGAAGGTGAGTGTTCGAGCCTGGTGGAAGCGGAAAAAGGGGAAAGATAGCACGAGATAGAGGCAGCAAATACAAGGAGGGGCAGCTAGAAACGTAAATTGCACACCATTGTATTTTCCACGAGTATAAAAGAAAAAAAAATAGCTTTCTATAGAATCTTCGTGAAATATTGTGATGCTCTTCTCCTTGAATATCAATGCTTCAAGAAGTAAGGAGCAAAACTCCAGTGGCAAATTAATAGTCGTTTCAATCTATATTTTTTTTAAATTAACAAGCTCAGGGAGTAATAAATATATTTCCTAATTTTATCCTAATATTTCTTAAAAGTTATTTTAAATTTGTTCAAGGATTAAATTTTGATCTCATGATATTTAGTGAATTTAAATTAATGATCTAGCTATAGTGAAAAAAAATCACTCATTTTGACGAAAGCTCGCAATGCTAGGAATAATTATTATACCTTACAATCTCTTTCCCATCAGTTTTTATTTCCCTAAAGTACATACACGAAGTCCCCGAAGAATATCCAATAAGAAACATTTAATAAGAGTGCATGAAATGCTCAAGCATGCTCAACACATTTGCAGTCAATATTTACATATATTGTACAGTCACGATTTTCTCATTTATCCGCATAATTTTTAAAATCAGATTCAGATTCGTGTGAAAGTAATTTTGTATAACATTATGACATTATTTTTTCTAAAAACTAGTTCGTTTTACGCGTTTTCAAAATTTACACACCATAAAAATATTACATTTCGTGTAATGTAAAAATGGAAACAACTACATTAATACGTCGCATATAATCATTGACGCATAGATTAATGAAAAATTCAATAGTGACGCATAATATTCGAGCATCAAACGCATTTCAATTTTTTTCTATTCAAAAGAGAAAAAATATATGTATGGGTGAATTTACACAGCTCGTCGAGAATTTATGCGATGAATACAAATAATAATAATTACATAAAACTTCAAATGCATTAAAAAAAAGTGATTGGTTTTAGATAACACATAGAGAGACAATAATATAGAGATTCAATAATTCGCCAATACATATAAATTTATATGTAAATTATTTTGTGTCGCTGCTGCAATTCTTAATATACTGCGAAAGTAAATGTTTATTTATAGTCTTTTTTTATTTTATTCATCTCACTCATCGCATCTATGTTTTTTCAATTCGTTGTCTATTGTTATTATTTTCAATTTGGATTCCCAGAATCTAGTGCAAGCGGTTTTATAATCGGGTTAGCCGCAGATATTAGAGTCAAATATCCGTGAGGTATTTTCGGCAGGATGATGCGTGCACATTGTATATAGATACATTCGGTTTTCGGCGCATATCCTCGCATCTATATATTCGATTGAAAGAGGATTTCGGGGATGTATAAGCAATCGGGTACGCCAGTGGAAAATGCACATCGCAAAGCAAACTCCGAAATAAAAACAAAAATTTAAAAAAATCTCGGTTTTTCCTCTTCAAAAAAGAAAAGTGAAAAAATGCATACGTCGAATACAGAGTGCGATGAAATCGTGAGCGAAAATTCGTGTATAGAAATTGAAGAGAATACAACTGATCTTTGATGAATGCCAAAAAAAAACATAGGAAGAGCGGAAAACCAGAAACAAAAGACTTACAGATTTATCTACGCAAGTCTGGTTCGTTCTCACGGTAGAAAAAATAATAAACTGCAAATCAATATAAAGAATGAGATAGTGAGAGTTTAAAATAAGCAAAAAGTGCTTGCTCGAATTACGTTGTGGGTGGAGAAATTTTTCCTATGGAAAAAGTTAATGGAAAATTACGAAACGATTATCTAAATATATATGTATATGCAAATATTATATAAAAATGAAAATAATATATTATATCCCGGCTGATCGAAGAAGACGATCCGAAGATGGAGGAAAGAATTCCTCTTCGATCACAGGAGGATTAAACTCTTTTTTTTTCGAATCAAAAAGCCCGCAGGATTTTATCATTATTTTATTTTTAATCCAAGACTCTGACGAAAAGATAAGGCGGTTTACATCGACCATGAAAGAAAGATTCCTGGCCCGTGCGTACAACGCTCCTATCATTCTTATTGCCCGAAATAATGCCCGTGAATTCTGCAGAATGTACCGAAACAACTCACATTATCTTGATCCACGAATATACATATATTTTTTTTTGTACGCGAAAGAAGCTGCGTTTTCGTGAGGCAAAAAAAAACAGAATTCCACGAAACTGGAAGCCAATTACGAGTAAATAATATTCGCAAGTCCAATATTTTCGGAATTTGGGGGTAGCGAAAGTTTATTTCGAAACAAAAAAAAAGGAAGAGCTTCCTTTCCAAGAAGGGAGAATCAACGGAAGTCGATGACTTCGGCACCAAATAACTGATATAAGGGAAGGATAAATTCGCGTGTGCGCTTGGGTAAAAAATTTTTCGGTATCTCGAAGAGATGTTTTCCCTCGTGATCGTCCAAGTGAGCGAAGCTGGCCCGTTTTACGGATATCTCGCCAGCATTAAAAGCTTCAGGGCCTTTATACGACGTGCTCGAAAAATGTTCACATCCTGAGAGAGGGACAAAGAGAGATTTATCTGGGATAAACGTGAGCGAGAGGAGGAAGAGGCGAGATTCTCGCGATTTGGGCGATCGGAGCCCTCCGGACCACCAGAAATCAGCCTCGAGAGTGAGATAAAGAGAGATCGAGGGAAGCGAGAGAGAAAGAGTGAGTAAGAAAACGAGAGACGTTCCTCGCGCACTTAGATGCCGCAATGAGATAGTCCCGCATTAATAGCCACCGCGTCGCCCGCGTAATTATAGTAATCGTACACGTCTGAGTAGAGTCATAACCGAGGATGCACTTTGGCTTCGTTATATCGTGCCCTTAACGTACCTTCACAAATATTTTTATCTTTTTCTTCGTCCGCACTATGTGCACCATTTTTTCCGATATTACGTACACACACGTATCTGCAAAAGCAATTTACGTCTATGAAGTTAGTCCCAGAAATTTTGAAAAATAAAAAAAAATGTGCTCGGCTCATGTGTGCTAACATTTATTTGTAGATGTATCAAAAATATCAAATATCTCCTCCATATAGTCAAACATTACTTTTTTTTTTCAAAAAAAATGTTTTATACGAATTGACACATTATTCTTCTATATGGACAGCATTATAGTTATGATATTTCGAAATTGCACTTTTTAACTTTTGAATTTCATTAATACACTTGCCCGAGATGAAAATTTCTCGAGAATTCTATCAAATATTCAATTCTGCGAAGCGAAACGGGTCATTGGATTTCGAAAAGCATGTGGACCTTTTATATCTCAAACTCTCTGTTTTGTCGTTTTTTTTTATTGACTTTTTTCACCCTTTCATGCTATTTTATTCCTTTCTCTCATATTCCTTCATGCTCGTTCCTCTTGTGTACATCGTGAGCAAATATAGAAAAGTTCTGCACTACAAAAGCGAAGAGCGTACAAAACATTCGACGTTTTCCAGAAGAACGAGCACCACAAACCCTGCAGGAAGTCTTTATTTTTTCTGCCCATTTATTATTTAACTTTTTTTAAATTTTCTTATGGGTTATCTATGTATAAAAGAGAGCAAGACTCTCTCAAAATTCTGCGCACTTTTACTTTTTCGAGATTCAAGCGATACGTCTTCAGCGACTTTCAGCATTTTCTTCGCACGTCAAATTTATCTAGAAATTGACAATTCTTTGAGTTTCATTCACTTTTTCGTAAATTAACTTCACTATTTTTTAAATAAATATTCTCGTAAACGAAGCAAAAAGATAGATCGCTTGTGGATTTAATTTTTCCTGCAGAAACTCTAGAAACTTAACGATTATTATTTTCAAGAATATCAATTTGTCAAAATATGTAAATTTTATTAAACCCTCTTTTAAATTGATAGCTGAGTCTCTTGCCGTACTGTTCACAAAACATTTACATAATTTCTATCGTTTCTCAATTTATAGTATATAGGTATAAAATTAGTATAAAACAATGGAAAATAACGTCAATCTCAATGAGAGACGTAGAGTAAGTAACTTTTTATCCCGAAAGTTAAAATAGTACGACAATTTAATAATTAAAACCCACGACCACTTCGAAAATTTTTTTATGATATTATATCGCACAGTATATATCGTATTAATTTATTTTTCTTCGTACTCGTTTCTCCCACTCGTATATTATACATTTAACAAATGTAGCAATAACGGCGATACGAAAAATGTATCTAGCAGAAATAAGCTCTTTTACCGTGCTCTATTAACACGTAACAGGGAACTATTAGAGCGAAAAAGGGAAGGTATAGAGAGATAAAGAAGGTGAAACGGCGTTCGCGAACGTGCACTTGTATAATTCATCTGTAAACTCGAGTTTAATCCAGCTTTGGTAGATTCGGGAATGGGAACGGGCCGCCGTGGGCAGTGACCAGCAATACGCGGCTATCACCGAAGTTATGAGTTCTCTCGTAGCATTCACAGAGACTGCGGCCACCTCTCGCTGTGTGTCCGGTCAACAGAAGAGTTGGGGGCTGTGGGGAAAGCACGTGTGCATCAGTGGTCGCATACTCTGCGGGATTAGCTGTTGAGGATGCTGCATGCGCCGAATATATCCGGTTAACTACAGCTTTTGAACGCCCTCCCGCTTCTCCTCGCCTATTTCTTTTTCCTATAGTAAATATGTATACGGATCGGCATTATTATTATTATTACTATATTCATCATAGGGAATTTATTTAGCGAATTTATCGATTATCATGCATATTTTTGACATGGGATTACGAGGAATTTATTCCCTCATCGGAATTTCGTGTATGAAACGAGTACTCGTTTTTTTTATATTGATATTTATCTCATTTTTAAATAAATTCTTCTTTATAGTTATGCGAATTATATATGTATATATATATATATATATATGCACGTGCTAGCAAAATAAATCAATAAAGTAAAATAATTTTTCTAATTCACAAGTGCAAATGTACGAGTATATGCGCAGCCATTTATTTTCCGGAGCGGGGTGTATAGAGCTTTTCACAGTACTTTTATTCGTAGATTTTCAATTTCCTCGTTCGAGCTTCATGCTCGATGCATCGGGGGAAAAAAAAAGTCATTTACGAATCGTTGTTTTTCCAGCAACCTTCTTCACGGTAAACCGAAAACTACGGGAACCCGATACAACATTTTCAATTCTCAGTTCGCATTGAACGCGAAACAGATCGAGGGAAAAAAGTAATTCTCGTTCAAATACTCGTTTGAATCAAGTACTATCAAAAAATTCGAATTCGTCCCGTCAATCACTGTTACAAAAGTGATTAAATCTCTATTCGATGAGCAAAAATTCAAACGAATTCGTAAAACAACTTCTATATATGCGGTGTTTGTTTTTAAAAAATGTGCTGAACTCCATTTAATTATTGGTATCAACTTGTGCCGCAAAGAGAGAAGAAAACATCTCTATGATTGTTTTTTTTAGTTTAGTTAATTTATTTATGTGAATTAAAACAAAATTCTTTAATGGAAATCGCTTTTTTCTTTCAATCGAGCGTAATTCAACACGATTTTCATTTATTTGACTTCTGAAATTTTCGGGGCAAACTCCATACACATTTTAAAATAAATATTATTTTATTGTGTATAATAATTAATTCAAAAACAGGGTACAACTGTTTATACCAACATCTTTAAAGTGAAAATATTGAACATATTTTTTATTTTATTTTATTTTTAATCTTCTAAGAAAAATAGTGCCTGATTTTTTTTTTCAATTTCTTATTTCTCTTTTTGTTTTTTTCTGCTCATTCATCTGGAGAGAGAAGAAAAAAATCTGCGATTTATTTTTATATTTATGCGCACTGTATTTCCATTGGTGATTTCACCGAATATGGTTACTAGTGGTACACGATTTGCATCCCCTTCGAGAAGCTTTCGTACCATCCTTTCAGAGCACGTAAATATATCGCATTACAAAATAAAAGACATTAAAGATTTTGATATCTTTCCCTTGCCGTTCCTCTTTTCATCTCAATAAACCCAAATATATACACGAGGAATTCTATGCGAGGAATTCTAATAATTCTGTCTTTAAATTCTTCCCTCTGTATCAATTTTTTTTACAGCCTCTTAAAACATATGTTTTGAAATTAGTTTATGATTTTTCTTTAAAAAAAAAACAAGATATACAAATTAAATGGTAAAATGGAACATTGAAAAATGATATTTAATGGTAGGACATCTGGAGAGCTTTTTTGACTTATCAGGGAGTGCAACAGGAAGTACGACTCGCTTCGTACGAGTGCACGCCCTTTTATTATTTCCGTTCGTGCAAGCGGACAAGTTGAAGACCTTTCAGAGTGAAGAAGGAAATGAAAGGGAGACATTGAAGACGGATCGAAGGTAGAAAAACCGAATGAGTTGTACAGAGTAACGTGCATGTGTTAAAATGTCTGTGAAGAGCAATGGATTTTTCTAGATATATATTATTCTACTGACGTTAGAGTGATGAAAGGGCGGACTGAGTGAGAAGCGGTAATCGAATGTAAATGTTGCGGAAAGCTGAAGCGTCTTATCCGGATCAGAGCTGGTGAAAAGAATCAAAGAAGGAGGAAAAATAGAGAGAGAGAGAGACGAGAGCAAGGAAGAAGGATGTTTATTTCGTACTTCGGAGTCCATTGAAAATCCGAGAGTACTTCGAAGAAGAACGCGGGACAAAAAGAGACAAAAAGGGGAACAACTATACGAGTCAATATAAACTCGGCATAATGCAAAAGCTACCAATTTTAATTCCAGTCAATTTCGTTTTATCGATCCATCGAAGCCTTCATTGGAAAATTATTTATCGATTTTCTGTTACATGTACATCTGATAATCGACTTTACTTTTGCTTTTACGTTTTTTATGAATTGTGAACTCACAGAGAAATCGACAGCTCTCTCTGCTTCTCTTGTTATTTTTTTTTCTTCGTTTTTCGTCTGGCAAACACCAAAATTCCAGCAAACATTTTCTACTATTTTGGGAGCTGTAACCCTCTTGCCGTACTAATGCAATGCTCCGGTCGGGCAATGTTGACATTTGGAGAAAAGCTCTCGCTACTGCATTCACTACGACGAATGCAACGATTTTCCACGTACAACATGCTTCACATAACAAAATAACGATTTTACTTGCAAATACACCTTTCAACGTTTTTTATTCGAGTTTCGTGTAGAGGCAAATCTTAACTTTTCAAGAAATACAAGGAATTTTCTTCGTTTATTTATCTATCGCCCCTCTCTTGTTCTTGCATATCCTTAATATTTGAATGAAAAATAAATAGTTGGAGTCCGTTAAATCTTTTATACAGAAATTATATTTTAATTCATTAAATCATATCGAATTATCAAAAGTGAATCCAATCGAATTCGAATGCATTTATATGACAATTCTCTATATTCCGCAAGATTCGTTTCCGTGAATAAATGTATTTTACAGATGAATGATTACATTATGTATACAACAGTATACATTATGATGTACGTATTATATGATAGGATTCAGATAGTCTTGGATTACAATGTAAATATAATAACTTCGTTATAGAAATTTTCATTATTAGCGAACGGACGATATTATCTTTATCGGAGAATTCTTAATAAGAATGAAAATAGAGATGTATATTTGAATCGGACAATATCTCGATCAGTTTTTAATACTGCTTTTATTTTATTGAATCAAATAATAATCATAATTGTAAAATAATCGACCTCAAATTTTTTTCCTATTTATTTATTACTTTGATGTTATTGATGTGGTTTAGGCGCTTGAATACACAGATAAATTTGAGAAAAAGAAATTGAAGAGGGTATATAGACTGTGAAAATACTTGAGCTAGTTGACAAAATTCAGCCAGATTTTTTATCAATTTGAATATATTGTTAACGTGTTATAGTATACCAAAGAAAAAAATTAATTGAAAAATTGTCTAAGATGGTGGCCATGGAAGAAATAAATCTTGATTAATTATTTCACTTATATCTTTTATACTCCACCCTAAAGCAAAAAGTAGAAACAACGTCTCAAATTGACAAAAAATATATTTGTATCCTGTATCAGCGATGGGTGGCTATCGCGTATAAATCACAAGAGTGGTAAAATCTAATTTTTGCATTTCCCGTGGATGAAATCGAGGAAAAGTAGGATAAAGAGAGATTGTGCATGAGTATACAATAGGGGTACTCGCATATCCTCTTTGAGTCGGCACCTCATCTTTTCCCCGCTTGCCGATGTTGGTCGTCCATGCGGAGCGGTCCGAAGATAGCAGGATTCCGAGGCGTGGCCGTCGCTGAAGTGCCTTCGGGCCCTGTGCACGCGCACGAAAGAAATCGCGAGAAAAAGAGCGAGAAAAAGAGCGAGAAAGGAAATAAAAAATTGAAGAAAAAGAAAGAGAAAGCTCGTTTCGGGCCTGATGAACGTGCCGGCCGTGCTTGAGGCCGCCGCGCGGTAAGATAGATCTCTCCTCCGTGACGTGTTTGTTGAAGCGCGTGACGTGCCGCTTGAATCCATTATAATATATCCGTGACTCGGTGCCCCTCTTATTCTTTCTCGCCTCTCGTCCATATACACATAAACGCGCACGCACACACGACCAATTATGCCTTTTGGAGGGCGAGACAGAAGCAGACTCGAGCAGGGGACCAATCCTGAGTTTTTCGTCACGAAACAACTAGACAGCCAGCCCTGTAACCCTGAGGATTATACAGATGACAGGAGAAAATGAAAAGGGTGCAAAAACAGAGCCCGCTCGCCTTTTCGTGCCTTATCATATATGTACAGCAAAATAATTCATACAGCAGTCTTCGTATATATCCGCAGAATATATTTTTCTCACGGGAACTGAACTAAAATATTAATCAGTTTTCTTTTCTTTTTTTTTTATTATTAATTAGGTTATTCTTCGTATCAGGAACGCGAGTCTCGCGTGGGCTCTCGAATAGCCTGGCAGTTTTGAAGATAAACCGGAGACTGAGAAATCCTCACTGACAGTCTCGAAGGAGGAATTAAGAGTCTGTCAGAGATTTAACGAAAGTTTCGAAATTGTAGGTTCATTTAATCGGATCATACCTTTTAATTCCTGCTGAGACTCTTCCATGAGATTGTCAAAGCTCACTGAAATCCTCTTCGAAGTGTTCCCTACCTCCTGCCTGCTTTTATGACTTCATAAAAAAAAATTGATAAAAAATCGGGAAAAAATAATTTATTCGAGCGTCGTCGGATGCATTTTCACTTGGGCTCAAATTTGTTATCGTTTCCCGAAGTCTCTCCTGGCGCCAGTCTCTGACGTCCCGTGGGCGCGCGATCCGTTAATTGATTTATTCGATTAAACGTGGATAATGACCGGGTCCGGGGAGCGAGCACGCGCCTCCAGCATCGATATAGACCGCTTTATAGCCTCCGCCACGTAACACAACGCTAGAGAGATCCGCAGACGACCTCGGCTACGTGTATCGATTATTTATCGGAACGGGGAACGCATCTCGCCATAGATTCGCCAATTATTTCAGCCCTCGTTTCAGGCGCTGTGTATTTGTATCACCGGCTGCAAACTACCGTGAGACAACAAATTAAAATTTTATGTCTCATTTTTAGGCAAATATATGCTGTAAAAAAAAACTTTTCAGGTAACGAAGGATCAGTCTGAAATATTTTCATCCTGAATTTTATGTACGGTATTTTTTCAGCATACGTTGCACTCGTGAATTTTTTTAATTGCTACAGTAATACTTTTTTGGTACATATATAATCAGATTTTCGCGTACACAAGAGAGTGAATTTAAGAAAACAGTATATTTTTAATCCTTTTATGAATTGTTTCTAAATCCACATTCGTTTCAATACGACGAGCTGTTTAAAAAAGTTGATATAAATCTTGTTGAAGTGTTAAAATTTTAAAAAGGTATTCCAAACACGTATACCAAAAAATACATCAGTTGCAGGGAAAGCTTTGACCTATTTTTCGTATAATGGGAGTAAATTTTATTTTGCCTGATGGGTGGTAAATGTATTTAATCTAGGAGAAAATATTCTGGTGCCGATATCGGAGGGTTTGATGCAATTAGTGGCTTGCAGTATCGAGTTCGCGGTGAATCCTTCGGGTTTCTCTACACCTGATCGGTACAACTTTCCATCCAGCCGTTTAAACAGAATTTACCAAAAAGGATTTTATATATGGTCGAATATTGTACTATATATAGACGAAATTAATATACTGGCGCTGTAACGAGTATACAATATTCAAAGGTTTCGCATTATTGAAATTTTAATGTCATCTCAATGAACTCTTGTTTTTCCATATACTTTTAAAGTCTCGTGATAATATCAGATAATAAAACATACGGGTGCATTCTCGATACTCGAATATATCGCCTGTTTATTTTACGACGAGTTATGCGAGAGTTTGTCGGAATATTGAATTGTTTTTATATCCGGTAAAATCAAATAATTTTCCCTGTGAGTTTGACAGCTGTCGAATTTTCTCGATATTGACTATTTCGCGACAAATGCGTTTTCCTCGCGCACGTGCGACATGCTCGTGGCATTTTATTTATTATCAGCGCAACTTTGGGATAGAACTTTTACCGTAATTAAGAGCTCGAACAAATTTAGTTGGCCGTAACGGACGTGTTACCATAATTCCGGTATTCCGGAGTACTTGCTGAGAAGTAACAACTCCAATTCCCTCTGCGTGTATTTTTACTGGGCTTTCCCGGGTCCTCCCTCTTTTGTGTCGGGAATGTCTCGAGGTGTTGCGCGCACCGAGTCGATAACTTTTATACTCGCGTGAGGTCTAATCCAGAGTTCGGGTTATACGGAGGCGCTTTCACGTGGTTACAAACGTTGATGCAGAAAACGCGAGAGGGAGAGAGAGAGAGAGAGAGAGAAACGGAGCCAGGGCTAAGCTGCAGCTTTAGCAACCCCGAACGAAGCCGTAAATGCTTCTGGTCTGTTCTGCTATCGAGCAAAGAGAGAAGCCGAGTGCTTTGCTGATGGTCGATGCAGCACTCTTGCCACTAGTGGCAATTCCACTGAGAAAGGGGACCAGAGCGAGAATAAGAGGGCAAACGGAGAGAGAGAGAGAGAGTGAGAGGAAAATATGAGAGAGAGAGAGATTTCAAGTTCCAGTCTTACGGGAGAACTCAGTGGCGAAGGTAGAAAAGGTAAATAATTCAAGAGGTGTGGCGTAAAGCCAAATGGTTCGACCTTTCGCCTCTTCCTCTTTCCTTGCCAAGCTTCCCTCCTTTTTTCATTCTTCTCACCGTTTTCCGACTCTCTTCAACTTATCCTTTTTTTCCTCTTCCCCCCTTCCCTCCCCCCGCCACGCTCCTTGTTCTCTTCCCTTTGGCGAATTCTCTTACTATTTTTCCCATAATATATAACCCACGAGTGTGTTGCACCGGTAACGTATCCGCTGACCCTTCGCCTGCTTCACAGCGCACCTTCTTGGCTCCGTTCCACCCTGATGCTTTATTAATCTTTAATGGATATATAACTTCGAACGGCCCCCGAATGAGTTTTATACCCCGAACATTTTACGCCAAAGAGTCCTTCTCGCGCCATTCTCCCGACAAACATCGCGATCCTTCCGCAGCAGTCTCTCGCAATAGTGAGAAAAACGAGAGGGGAAGGAGAATGGCGGGTGAAAAAAATGCCGCCATCAGTAGTCTCCCCCCGCGCGATATAAAACGATAAAACGATTCGACCGCAAGCTCGCACGCTCTTTTATACAGATATTTTACGTTCGACCCTCCTCGGATCTATCGCGTTCTCTATATATACAGATCGCTTCGATCCCTCAAACCTTTTACGAATTATCCTTCCGATATCGCCCAGCTATATTTCCCCCCCCCCCCCAGTCGATGTTATAACCGCGCGTAAAAATTTAATCCCACCTCTTCTTTCTTCAACACGCAACATATCCTCGCCTCCGGATCGTTTCTCCCGCTAATGAAATTTTTCCCATATCGTAAACCGACGATTTTCGGAAAGCAACCGCACAAATGCGGCGAATATATCCTTTCATAATGTACATTTTTCATTATGTACATTTTTCATTATGGTCTTTAAACATATTTTCCAACTTTGTGATTATTTCACGTGTACATCAAGTCTAAAACCGATTCTTGTATCCCTCTCTCGGGAAAACAACTGAAGCGAAAAATTTAATTTTTTTTTCTGCAGGGACTGAAACAAAAACATAAGACTCTGGATAATTAAAAATATACATTAAATAATTTTTCGAGTTAAAAAGGAGTTCTTTGAAAGAAAAAATTTTCATATTTTTGTGAAGGGCTGTGCGAGTACAATCTTGTGATTATGATTTTATACAAATCTGCGTTGAAAAATATCACGCATTCTTTGATTTACAAAAGCTGCGTAATTAAAATTCGCGGAATGTCTTTGAAAGTCACGTGTGCGGTCTCTTTCACCATCTGAGAGTGTCTTTTACTTCTTTTTTTTTTCGTAAACAATATGTCACGTATGAAAAACAATTCGCAAAGCTCACCTGTACAATCGCATATATGTGTATGTATATATAGTATAAATATATAGTATAAGCATCGGAGATAACGAGCAGTACTTGAGAGCAAACAGACCGCGATGCTACTGCTGTCGCTTTTTTTTTCACCGCCATATCTCTCTCGCGCATAGTCGACCGTCTCTTTTCATTCTTCGAGCTCCTTTCGCTCCTCTTCTCTCATGCAGCACAAGCTCCGTTGCTTTTTATGCGCATAAAAGAGAAGATGAGAAACTCGGCGTTGGGCGAGTTCGCGCGTAAGGGTGTGTCTTACAATCGTAATTCTTCGTGTATACGTCTTGTCAAGCTTCCCATTTTTATCGTTTACATAAACGCGCCGTAACTCGGCTTTCGTAAAAATTCGTAACTACTGAGATATTCGGCCCTATGTATCGTATGTTGTTTTTTTTTTTCAACTTCGTGATTTCAGAAAAGTTTCACGTTGATAGCAATGAACCGCGAGGTAAGACGCAAGAGAGCGAAAAATCAATGAAAGATTCGACGAAGGGAGAGAAAGCGGGTTATCTGGAGGAAAGACCAGGGGGTGTGTATAGTTGCAAAAGCTTCAAGTATACATTCGTGAAATTTCGTGTCGAGGGGATCGTGCGGTATAGGACCGCGCGATACGAGAGCTCGCGCTCGCCGAAGAAGAAAAAGAAAACATGATGATACTTTCCACCACTTTCGTTTTTTTTTGTCGTCTCGCGTCTCCATTGTATTGATGGAAGCTTCATCGATTGGTGATATGTGGGAGAAGATGGAGACACGAGCAGTTTTGCTCTAGGCTGCTAATAACCCCGTTCTTTCTTTTCCTCTCTCCATATAAATAGCAAAGAATTCTCTATCGCTTGCTCGGAGCCCTCTCGAGCTTCTTACCAATAAAGCTCAGTACGAGAGTCTTCATCTATACCGTGCTTGCGGTTCGTGCAACCCTCCTCTTTTCTTCCATCTCTCTCTCCCTCTCTCTCTTATCGCTTCTTTTTTTCTTATTTTTCTTCTTCTGCACGACGTATCTCATCGTTTAGCACACGACGTCTCCTTGATCTTGGAACGCCTACTTCTTTACACTTCTTCTTCTTCTTCTTCTTCTTCTTCTTTCTCATCCGCTTCTTCTCATCGAGAAAAAGTGCCCTATCGCTCCGCCCATGAGCATTATTTGTCGCAAGACTCGTCGTCGCGCGTATAGTCAGTGCAATATCATTCTCGTATATGAACACATTTTTGCAATTTTTCAGAATTTATGTACCCCGAAAAGAAAATTCAGGCTCAACGTTGAAAAAAAAATCGTCGAATGCACTTTCATTAATTAATTTTTCTCGTCGACTGACATTTTCATAAAATATTCTTCCTTTCTCTGTATATTATGATGAAAGGTAAGGAGAGGAAGAAAAAGTGTATATTTGTTCTATCTAATATTTTTTATATAACCATTCGCATTAATTTATCAAAAGTAGTGGCAGAAACGTTTCTTATATAAATGCGAGCAGCAACGCTTTTTCTGTTTCAACATGTTTGAATTGATGTTTTACAATTATTCTAAGCGTATACTTCATACAATTTCGTTGAATGAGCTCTATAAATAGATTATGAGTTTCATGTCTTTTTTAAAACAGAATATTTGATGGCAAAATTTCTTGCAGATAACAAAAATATTACTTATACGGGGCGCAATCCAAGAATT
>JAPYYW010002076.1:0-23037 GCA_030522545.1 Cremastinae sp. A BG-2022a | reverse complement strand
TCTAAAAATGGCTATTTCATGGTTCAATTGTTCGAAAAATACGTAGACGAAAATTCGAAAAAAAATTGTATTCACGTATTTCACATGGAATAATATTCTATCCAAATTTGAACGAATTTTTATCATTTCGTTTTACAAAATAAATGACGTTTTACATGTTAAAAGTGTAGGGAAAGGAAATTTGTTAAGAACGTGATGAAAATTAGAGAGAATGTTCTTTGTCACTAAAGAAATTTATATAAGAATAAAATATCGTCTACTTTATTTTCGAGTAATCGAGTGGTTAAGTTACGTCCTTATATACACAGAATGTATATTTATATTGTCTAAAAATGGCTATTCCATGGTTCAATTGTTCGAAAAATACGTAGACGAAAATTCGAAAAAAATTTGTGTTCACGTATTTCACATGGAATAATATTCTCTCCAAATTTGAACGAATTTTTATCATTTCGTTATATGTAGCCAACCTCCTTAAGGACGTTGGCTACGAATGGCGAAAATAAATGACGTTTTACATGGTAAAGGATAGGGAAAGGAAATTTGTTATGGTAGTACTGTCGATTATAGAATTACCGTTCAGAATTTGATAAAATTTGGTGTAGTGGTAGATTATATTAAGAAAAAGATTAAGTTCAATTTTTAAAAGTCGACAGAGAACCATTCGTTTTTTCAAAAATCTTACAATTCATTATATAAATAGATTCGATGTTGAAGTGAGGGGAAGTAAGACTTTTCGTACCATATCGTTATGCTTTTATCACGAAAATGAGCAATTTTTAATAATTAATTTCTCTGTAATTAAACGATACGACTACTTTAAGAGTATAAAAATGTATTAAGAAAAGTTGCTGCAAATAAAGAAAAATACATATTTTAAATACATTCAATATACAATATTACTTTTGAAATATGTGAAAAATCGATTTTTTTACATAACGATAAAGGCCAGCATTGTCCGTCGTAAAACAAAAGACGAAAATAATCCACGATATAAAACAAAGCGAATTTTCAAATATAATACGAAAATAATCCACGATAAAACAAGGCAAATTTTCAAATAGGTTAATTTTGACGTTGCGCATAAAATCCGTGACAGAGCAAATATTATTTTATTATTGATGCTTCGATTCGACAATTCGAGTCTTTATTCGAAAATATAATTGTAACCGGAACACGTGTACGAAAGATTTTTGCAAAAAGTGGTAAACTCGTGTATATATTTTATTGTACAAATTTATACGTTCTCCGCACGTGCACAGTGAATGTTATATCCACGTGTATATATACAATAGAAAAGGAGAGAATAAATGAAGTGAAACGATAAGCCGAGTGGCGAAAACCTCAAGTACGTATTACACCACTTTATTTTATCTCTCTCGCTCTCTTCGATTCAATTCTCTTTGTACATTTTCTATTTCTGTTCTATAAAAAGTATATACATATGTACCTGTGCAATCTCATTGAGCAGGGCATCGAAATTTTCTCTCTGGACCAGTACAAGATTTTATTTTGCACATTGAATTCTTTAACAATCGTACGCTCAAAATACTCTTCTTTTAAATTTTATTTTTAATCTGTTCTTCATTTGTTACTTTATACTCATATTATTGTTTTTTTTATGAAAAATTAGTTGTACAAATTGTTTGTATGTTGAATTTTGTTTATTTAATTTAATTTTTTTAATTTTAATTTTTATTGTAAATAATATAAGGAAAAATGTATTTTTTCTA
This sequence comes from Cremastinae sp. A BG-2022a, assembly GCA_030522545.1. Taxonomy (NCBI): domain Eukaryota; kingdom Metazoa; phylum Arthropoda; class Insecta; order Hymenoptera; family Ichneumonidae; species Cremastinae sp. A BG-2022a. Next base: position 21,304 of record JAPYYW010002076.1, on the reverse strand, counting down.
CACATATATACATGATAAACAAACAATTTTTACCATTTGTTTCATTAAAAATTATAGATATCGGATCGTGTTATTTTGTTTTAATTTTTCTAAAATGCACTTTAATATTGCGTATTTTAAAATATTTTTTCTATGAAATATTTTGAAGTTTCTCCGATAGATTATTTCTTTTAGTGAATATCAACGAGTGTTTATTAAGGAAAACAATTTATAACTTCAACCTTGAATGTGTCAAAAAGTGAACATCTGAAGTACCCGAATATTTTTAAATCAATTTTCTTATTTTAAAAAAATTGCTATTCTTATATATTTTTAAAAAGTTATTTGAAAAATTAAATTAAAAAATTTTTTTGTCCTTGCTTTTTTTTATTCTTATAAGGAATTTTTTAAAATAAGAAAACGATGTTTGGCGTTGAACCACTTTATGAGAAGTCTCCGTTGAAAAATGTCTGGCATTGGATTTTGTTGCTTGGTTGATGGCGAAGAGTTGTTTCGGGACTTTGGGATATTCCCCTCGGCGGTTAAGACCTGCGGACCGAACAGAGAGGGGCCTCTCAATGGAAACCCAACGCAGCCACGAAAACACAGGACCGCGTGAGCGCATTGGCGTCGAATTCTTCTCTCATACGGTCCGAGCAAAATTGTTCATTCGATTTTTCAATTTTCACATCTGCGAGCTTCTTCACAAATGATTACACAGTTCCAAAGCTATTTGAAACACTCTCTCACATTTATTTTTATTTTGTTTTTTTTTTCATTTACATAAAACAATCATACATTATTACAGCCTGGTTTAATTTATCATAGATCCGAATTTTTTTTTTCAAATACTTGATAAACTTGTTTTATGTTTATTGATTTTTCAACGGTTTTCTTCTGCACTTACGATAAATTTATATAATTGTTCAATACCTTCATGTGTCAGTTATATGTAATTAAAAAATCGTGTTTCAGATACAAAGTAAAATCACTGCACCGAGAAAGAAATTTTATTAAAATTATCATATATATTTTTGGTCGATTTTATATGATATAAAATAACCAAATACATTTGGTTGATTGTGTAATTTAAAATTACACAAATACATTGTATAATTAAATAATATACTGTATAATTGAATATATTATATAATTTAATTACTTGAATCATTTATTTTGTCACATTTTTCAGATTATCACATTAAATCTGAAGTTTCAATTTTATTTCGTCGATTGAAATAAGTAAAATAAATTACATTTGGTCATTCAAACAAAAATTTTGTTCTCTGAATGGGTGAAAATTTGTAATTTTAATTTCGGCGACCCATGTAAATTTTTTGATTATTGGAAAAGCTAATTTTATTTCCTATTGAATTGTTACATTTTAAGGCACATTTTCGACAGTTCTGAATTTATAGAACCTCTTTAAATAGAGTAAGAAAAAAATTTCGAATTTTATTTTTAGGAAAAGAAATAGGAAAAATAGGTAAATCCAAAAAAATAATTATTAAAGTTAAGGACATAATAAGAATTTAGATATTAAAAATAATATTCAGTCCAGATCTAATTTTAATCGGATGATAACTTGATTTTGATGCAGTGCCTCGTTCGTCGGTACCGGAGCGAGAAACGCGGACAGGTACTATACGACGGGTAATTAAAACTTTTATTCTTCGGCTTCCACGTTATATAATGAAAATTTCTGCTCAAATGGGAACCTCAAAAAGAAAAAAAAACAAAAATGCGTGAAACATAAAAATTCATGGAAACTACTGCTCCGACCAACCACTTTTCAAAATAAATTAAACATCGAGTTCAGTCCAAAATAATAATTTTGTTATTTTCGTTCATTATTTTTTTATTTTTTTGTCCAAAATAGTAATTTTTCAAATCATATACAGTAAATATGATCTATAAAATATAATTTAAGTAAAATATATTCTACTTTATGAATACAAAGAAACAACTGTAAAAATCAAACCGTATATATCGATGATGGTATAACGATATTTAACTGCAACTATATGTATCTGTATTGAATATTTTGTTTGTTATATTTAAAAACAATAATACAAGTTTTTCAATCAAATTTTATTTTTTATACAATTTATACTTCTGTAGACTGTACTAGATTTTCTTTCAGCCAAGAATTCACACAATTTCTCACAAGACTCAAATATTCTGACAAAATGGAATCTGATCGTAGCAAAATCCGGGAAATAATTATCTGCATACGATATCGTAATTAAAAAATTTAATTGATACCGTTCACTTTCACGCTTTGGATAGTAATAGCTATATATTAAAACCTTTTTTAAAAGTAATCTTTCTGGCTATAGGTAAATTCACTTGAACATCGTGACAAAAATTTGAATAATATATAGCAATCACAGAGTGAAATAAAAGTATGGCATATGGGTAACTATAAATATATTAAATAAATATCTTAAACACATTATAAATTCATTAAACTATATTTATATTAATCTAAATTATAAAACTAAATATATTTTACTTACAATGTATCTCAAAATGTAATTCATTTTACTACAAAAAAATATTAAATTCCATATATAGATAAATAATATAGATGTGTCATTTTATGGTGAAATTTACAATCATATAATTTACCTTGGTGTACAATTGATTGACATTTAGCAACGAATAGATGATAAGCATATAATTATCGATTTTGCAAAAAAAAATGTATAGGTACGTGTACACGAACAACAATGTAATATATCGTAACAAGAATTTTAATAATATCGTAATAACACAGTGAAATAAAAGTATGGCACATGGGTAACTATAATTATATTAAATAAATATCTTAAATACATTATAAATACATTAAACTATTTATATTAATCTAAATATATTTTTCTTATAATGTGTCTCAAAATATAATTAATTTTACTACAAAATTAAATTCCATATAGATAAATAACATAGATGTCACTTTATAGTGAAATTTACAATCATATAATTTACCTTGGTGTAAAATTGATTGAAATTTAGCAACGAATAGTCGATAAGCGTATAATTATCGATTTTGCAAAAAAAATGTATAGGTAGAAACGTGTACACGAACAACAATGTAATATGCGCGTGGTTATACATAGAGGTGAATGCGAGCATACGTGTGTAGCGCGGACGGCACGTTTTTCTCCCACGTTACGACAAAACGTGACTGAATTCTTGCGTGAACGACCCGATCGGAGAGTGAGTTGATATCGAAGAGACGGAGAAAAAGTGAGCGATTCTAGCGAGCTGATGAAACAAAATTTCAAAGCTGCGTGAACGAATTGAATCGCAAAAGAGCAGAGTTGGCAAAAAATTTTTGAATTTCCACATCTATTGTTTTTCTTCCAATAAAGCGAATTTTTCAATGCAGAGATCAATGGAAGAGCGAAATAACGAGTAGGAAATATACACAGCACGGGAGTGAAAGCTTGGGAAAAAATTTTCAAAAACTGATGCTATTGAATGGTCTCTGGATTTAATTCTCTCGTTTTTCGTTAAATAAAAGAAAAGTTTCGTTGTCGCTCATTAATTTATCGAATGTGTGATCAAAATAAATGTTGAAACAGTGGCGGGGAAATAATTGAAAAATATCATGGAATTTTGCAGTTTTCGTAAAAATATTGATGAAAGAGGGATAAATTTTAGCACAGCCAATGTAAATGTAAATTTGCCCTTTGTATTTCTACAAGTTAACATTTTGTTATGATAACATTTATAAACATATGTATATTTTTATAATATATAATGATTTCAAGAATCTAATATAAAAACATGTACGTAATATAAAAATATAAGATAATATTACAAAAAATACAAAACACTCGAGAAAACGGATAAAAAATGATCAAAAGCTATAATATAATTTAAAATAATTTTTTTTAATCAACATTTTTTAATCAAATAAGAAATAAAACATGTACTTATTTAAATATAATAAGTTTTTAATTTTACAGTATTTTATGAAAAATCGTGTATGGAAAGTAAGAAATATAATATGTTTAATATATACACTATAAAAAAATGGACAAAAAATTTCAAATTTTCATAATTGAAATAACAATGAAAAGTATTTCGTAAAGTTTTCATGAGTACATCCAATGGATATTATTAAATTTGCCATTTTCATGTGTTGACGTAAACATTCTATAATAAAAATTGACGACAATCCATAATAAAAATTACATAAATATTTTTTAAAATATCATATATTATTCTTACACATATGTAATATTAAAAGTATAAAAATATATAAACGGCGATAAAATAATAAAGTATATAATAGATATTTAAAAAAAATATAAAAGAATGGATTTAAAAGTTTGTTGTTAAAAATTTTTGAAAAAAAAAAATAAAAAAAAATAAACAGAGTGGTGAATAAAATTTAGAAGAGAAGAGAGTGACGTACAGACTAAAAGGATAGAGAGAGAGAGAGAGAGAGAGAAATAGCGAATTGTAGGGAGGGATGTGCTCGTCTAGTCGGTCGTCATGGTATCGGAGTGATGGCGAGACGCGAGACGAGCAAGGGGGTGGATCGTTCGTTTTGTCCACAATATAGAAGGGTGCGGAACGAGCTGAGAGAAGTCGGAGCGATCGTGTTTTCTCTCGCTCGTATATCGCCCCCAGCATCCCTCTCTCCTTCTCGTCGACGCTTTTTTCCTCCCCTGCTTCGTCGCTCCCTATCGCTGTCTCATTCGTTCGCTCTCTCTCTCTCTCTCTCTCTCTCTCTTTCTCTCGCTCTCGGCGCGGTCTCGTTATACGTTCACCCTGCCGGCCATTTCCGATCGACCAGCCCTGACGGAGTGCAAGCCCGCGAACACGTTCGATCACGAAATGAAAATAAGAAAAAAAAATAAGAGAAAGCAAGACCGGAGCAACAAATCCAAATATAACGAGACAACATTTACAGAAATCATTTTTTTTTTCAAGTGTAAAAGTATAAAACAATCTTGACAAAAGTGTCTCGCGAAAGCGATGAGTTCAGATCGAATGCACAATATTTTTTTATAGATGTAGGAATTGGATAATACATTTTTAGAATATTTTTGAGTGTGTACAAAAAAAAGCTTTTGTGCAATATTTTTTATCTTTTTTTCTGAATGATTTAAGAGCTAGCGAACTCCAAAGCTGCAAAATTCCAAAATACTTTTGTGCAATATTTTTTATCTTTTTTCTGAATGATTCAAGAGTTGGTGAACTCGAAAACTGCTGAGATTGAGTATACTGCTTTTCTTGTGGAAATTTCACACATTTGTCTGGAATGTAAATCTTAAAATATCTTATTTTTATGTTTTTTTTAATAAATTTTTTAACAACGTATTTTTTATAGGTTTAGCAATTTCCAGAAGCTGAACTGAATCTTGTCTTATTTAATTGTTTAAACAAAGAAGTTAAATCATAAAATCATACAAAAAATACAGTATAGTATCTTTTAAGTTTTTAGTAATTTATCCAGGATACATGTCTCTATCTAAACTTGTGTTTGTCTAACCGATAAACGATAAAAGTGGGAGTCACATTTACGAAAGTATAATTTCATTTTAAGTGCGAAATTAAAAGAATATCGTCTCAAGAATCTGAAAACGATAATGAAGTTAAATTGAGGAAAATGCTCATTATTGTGATTTTCATTTATTTATCTAAATTGACCGTCGAAATTATAGTTATAATTCGTACTCGTAAATTTAACGTAGATACAAAAGTTTTCAGTAATTTATCGTTGATGGTACGTCCATATAACTAATCGATAAACGATAACAACGGACCGAAATAGCAGTGTCATTTATGATAGCATATTTATATTTTAAGTTTATAATTAAAAGAATATCACTTTCAATTTCTCACTGCAAATTAACATCTGAAAACAAAAATTATATTTAGATACGAAATTCAAAGTAAAATAAAAAAGTCTCAATTTTAAAGTGAATTTTTCAAGACAAAACTTTAAAAATTATACAGATCTTTTTTAGCATTATTTTGAAGTATTCGCAGAATTTATAGACGCTTTATCATATATGCAGTAATCGAGATATTCGTTTTTACAAACTACAACTTTTATCATGATTTTTTATGAGAAATTAGGAAAAGTGACTAATTTTCAACAATGTATATTTTGATTTCTGGGTGATAAAACTTTGTAACGTTCTGCATACATTTCATACAAAATGAAGAATGTTGTGTTCAAAATCGAAAATGATGACATTGTTTTGAAGATTTTACATATTATTAAATAACATCTTCAAGATTTGAGACAATTTCAAGTTGGTTATAGAAAGCTCATTACTGAAAAATAATTTTTTTAACAACTTTCACAAGCAATTATAATTTTTATTTCGTAGAATTTGGGGATGCCAAATTGCACAAAATACCCAAAAATTTGTCCGATAAAAATACAATAATTCAATAAATTCAATAATTTATATAAATAAAAATATTTATATTTAAAAAAATGCTTAATAATGAGGTTCTTTTATTGACATCAACATTCTCATATATACTATTACATTTTTACATACAATATTTTAAAGTATAAATTGCAAAAAAAAATTCATAAAATAAAAGGAAATATCTTGTGCAAATTTTTGAGAAACTTTTGTCTCAATTCGATTTTGCGGTTGAACTACCTTAATAATTGATAAATAATTAATAATATCGAATCCCTCATAAAATCATATTTGAAAAAAATATACTCGAAGCTGATCGACGATATATCGATATAATCGAAGAGAAAGAAAAATTGAAAGAAAATGAGAATTGGAGTCGATTGATAATTTTTTTATTTATATTGTACGTACGTTCATATGAGAGAGTTCGTGTTTGTATATCGTTAGATTTGTGCCGGAAAAACTTATTTTTCATTCCAGTCACTGTTCGCGGGCATCGAACTCGAGCCCCTCGCGCTTTCGACGAAGAGTCTCCCACGCGAAGGCTGTCATTTATTTTTCCTCCTGGAGCGAGCCTCCTCGTTCGACCCTTTGGAAAATTCCAGGCGTTTCCATCTCTCTTGTTTTCCTCTCTTTCTCGCGTCGTGAGATTATTGGATGACCATAAATTGTTGTTCCCATATATCGAAGCAGGGAAAAAATATTTGAATAAGGATAAAAGTGATGAATTTTTTTTTCTCCACTATACTTGTTATTTCCTTTCGAAAATCAATTTTTTCTCCTTTATTGTTTCTCGTTGCCCAGCGTTGATTTTCCTTCCTCGTCCTTCTGCGCTCTATTCTTCCACGTTTCCATATAAATATGGCTCGAAAAGTCAAAATTTATTATTAGCGAATATGTAGTCGAGAAGTTTATGGTTGGATAGCGCCGAGCGATTGGTTACCTAGAGGAGAGACATTACTTTCGAGAGTTCGAACCGGAACCGACGTACGGGCATATAAAACCCTGAAAACGTCCGTCCCGGAGATCCATCCCGAAACCTGCTTCTTATTCCAGGTCGGCGAAACTTTTCGCAGGTATAAATTTTCGTACCACCGGCTTCACGTTTCTTCTTCAGATATTTTATTCCCAGAGCCAATTCTCGTCGCTCAAAATGCATTCGATTCAACTATAAATCACTTCTCATAAATAAGCTTTATAATTTCACCTGCATTATTTTTTCAGCCTCGTTATTTTATTAATTTTTTATTTATCAAGACAAGTATCATGCAGGGTTGGGAAAAATTGGGGGAAGACTGTAGTATTTTCATTTTTTTTCTTTTTCTATTAAAAATTAATTCAACTACTCGCGGTTTAGGCATCAAAGGATGTGTGTTCAAAAACTAAAATGATGGAAATTTTTTTGAAAATTTAACATATAATTTTAAACAATATCTCTAAAAGGTTGTGTGAAAATTTCACAACGATTATAGGAAGCTTCTATTAAGACATTAATTATTAAAAAATATGGCCATTTTTTTGCAGCTTCCTATAAAAATACGTGTTTGAAGTTGCAATTTTGTATGATAAATATCAAGAATTTGCACTGTAAGAAACTTTGCACTGATCTTTATATGGCGTTAAAGATACTTTATCTAATTTGTCAAAAAAATTTCATCATTTTTTTTTGTTCAATCACATAGAGAGTAGACCTGTCATTGGATGACTTTTAGTTTCAAATATGTTTTTTTTAATTTATTTGTAATAACTTTTCTTAATAAATTTTTACTCTTAAACGACTTCGTATGGGAGAAAAACATTGTCAAAAATTTGATTTTTCGCTCTATGGACTTAACATCCGAGAGTACGAAATTGAATTTTTTTCTATCGAATTTTTTTTACGATATAGAGTATTAAATCAGTTTTTTAATGGCTAAATTTAAAGTACCATTCTCGATAAAATAAACAAAAAATATCCCGATAAAGTATTTGCATCCACTCTTTGATCGAAAAAAATATACATTTAAAGTGAAATTTTAAACAATCTAAAATATCTCACATCTTCATTAGCGTGCAAGGTTTAATTATTTATCATAAAAATATATGGTCATCAAACTTTTCATTGAATTATTTAATGATAATATGACGCTTATACGTGAGTGAATCCAAGTCAAATTGTAACCTAAAAATGAATATCACACGTTTTAACAATTTGTATTACATTAATATTTTACATTTCAAAATTAGTATATTTGGTAAAAAACGATTTATTCTATCTTAAAAGTGATTTATTTATGCCTCATTAAAAAATAAGCCAAATAGTATCTCATTTGACTAGTAAGTATCGCTAATACTTCTGTAAAAATTAGATGCTGAAATTTCAATTTTATCAAATTTTTTTCTCTTTTGTTTTATCATTTACTTGTTTTCGCAGCCGTTATCGCACAAAGTTAGCTGTTATCCGAACCATCCCATGAACGTATAGATGCAGTGATTGACAAAACGTCAAATTTTTTTGATAAGTTCAAAAGCTTCATTGTTCAAAAATGAGTCAAATGGTCCCAAAAACAGTACTCTCAACTTTAAAAAGCAAGTACATTGACAGATTGCATAATTATCGAATAAAAATTGATGAAAAATTCTTTGGAACAGCAACTTTCCGAATTTTTTAAAAACTTATTATCATAACAACAAAAATTTCTATGAACTTGGCATGTTGCTGTCCCAAAGAATTTTTCATCAATTTTTCCTCATTAACAACTACGCAATCTGATGTAAATGTACTTATTTCCTCGCTTTTTACAGTACGAGAGTACTGTATTTTTGGGATCACTAATTTATTCCTATATAAATTATTTTACTCTCGTATTAAAAAAAAACAATTATAAAGGTCACAACAAAAAATTAGCACAAATTGTTTATTTGAGATATTCGAAAGGACAGTAAACATTTTTATTTTCAAAATGTTGAAAAGTTTCGAACAGAGCGATGAGAAATAATAGAGGCCTGGTGGAAAATTGTGAAAAGCTTCTGGAAAGATTCGTCGAATGTTATCTGAATAATTTCAGTCCCTTTCGTTCGAAAGAAGAAAAATCGTCGAAGGGTGAAAGACGGTGGGGTGAAAGAGGGAGAAAAAAGCTTTTGCTAGGGAGAAGCTCGGAGAGTCCGCTTCGCCATCTTGCTACAAGAAGCCAATGACCTTTCGCGCGTGTTCTCCGTACCTGTTCGCGGAGGGAAACCCTTATTTTTTCTCTCTTTCTCGCTCCTTGACTCATCCTCGCACGCACCCTTTTTCCCGACCCGGAAACGCGCGGTCGAACAGCTCGGAGGTTGCATCGCCGAAGAGAAAGTCTCGTGTAACTTCCAGCTTTCCTCTTTGCCACGTTTTTTATCACCCTCGTCCCCAGGCACTCGTTTCGATCTTTCTCTCGCTCTTTATATTCTCCTCCTCTCCTTTTTTTTCTCACCGATTTCCGAGAAGCTTTTGTCTCCGGCTTCCTTCTTTTTCCAGCCCGGAAATGGCCATACCTCGTACTGGTTTTCGAATTAACACGCCTTGTCGGAGCTAGCACGTGCAGGCGAGAAATAAGTTACTTTTTCCATGATCTGCTCCTGGACGTTGTATAGGATTTTTGAAAACTTTTTTTTCCATTGTGGCTATCGAATTTTTTTCTTTTTTATCTTCTTGAAGGAAGCTTCGTCGTTTCAGTAATTGGGGTGGCTTTTTCGAAAAATCTTTTTGTCTTTGGATTTAAATAAATATATTCCATGATTTGCTCCGAGACATTGTATGAGATTTTTGAAAACTTTTTCCATTTTGGCAATCGATTTTTTTTCTTTTTTATCTTCTTGAAGGAAGCTTCGTCGTTTCAGTCATTGGGGTGGCTTTTTCGAAAAATCTTTTTGTCTTTGGATTTAAATAAATATATTCCATGATTTGCTCCGAGACAAATTTTTGAGAGACTATTTCATCGTGTACAAGTCGCATACTATTTATTGGTAAAAATAAAAATCTTTTTGTACTCTACTTCTATGTGCATGGATTGAATAGTGCGATTTTCAACAATAAATATTTAAAATTTTGCATAGCTTTTAAAATTATGCCAAAAAAGTATTTCTTATAGTTCCTTTACAAAAAATGCAACGATTACTACACGATAAAATAATATAAATTGTACACGCATTAAAACATGCAATTTTCAACAATTGTTTTTTTTTAAATTCAAAGCGATGATTTTATATTTATTTTATGTAGTAAATTTAAGAAAAAAATCTATATCAATGAGTAAATTTGGTGAATATTGGTTCTAATAAGTGTATGAAGAAGATTAAATTTGTCATTGATACAATAATGTCTCCAATACTGTAAAATTTCTCAAGAGTGCACGATTCACCTGAACTGTTACTAAAATTTAATAATATTTTTTATCAAAGAAATATTTACAATAATAATATATTAAATAATAATATTAAAAAAAAGTATATATAAAATTTTAGTAACAGAGTGTAGAATGTCAAAATATCTGTTATTAATATATATATTATAAAAATAATTCGACAGTTGCAAGGATAAAGGTACATCGAACGTGAAGACGAAAAAAAAGAAGGAACGAAAAGTTGTTGGGAACGGAATAAGTGGAGTCTGGAAATATACGATTTCGTCGTGGAGACGAATAAAGAAAAATTTTTGAGGGACTGGAATATTTTTTTCGAAAGATACTTGGCGTCTCATCGACCACGTCGCACTTATCCGTTGAGACTGTTTTCTTTTTTTTTTCGTCCTACCGGTGTTCCTGCGCGAACGTGTACCGAGAGAGCCACTCAGAGGAGAAAGAAAAGAAGGCTTGAGAGAGCGAAAGAGAGAGAAAGAGAAAAATGGAGGGTTGTAAGATTCCTTCGAGGGTTTCGCCGCCCGTTGCTGATGGTTTCTCCAGCGTGATCCCTGCCATGGTGCACACATACCCAGAAAAATATTTCGTGTCACACGCGGCACGGCTTGTGGAATCTCGATTCGGAGCATCGTCGCTTCCTCGAACCGCCATAGGCGGAAGTTTGTTCGAACAGAAAAAATATTTTTCTTCTCCCAAAATACGTCTCGTTTGCTTTTTTTTCTCCAATTTTTCATCGTCTCCTTGCACATCCAGAGACAATTTATGTCCCTGTATATATTTCCCTAACCTACACTGACATTGAAACAAAAAAAAGTTGAATTAATCTTTACTGATTTTTATTCATTCGATTTTCTCATCGATTGGTATACTGAAAATTTATGAAAATATTTTTTTTAGAATTTTTGTATAATTCGTTACCCTCTACATTTTGCAATGAAATTTTTATAATTATGTTCATTGTTTTATTTAAATTGTTAATTTTCAAGAATTATATTTTTTACACTGAGAGAAAAATTTGATTGAAATTAATATCGTTTAGTTTTGGCAATGGGGCGGAGAAAACTACATCAAAGTTTTATTTCGTTAGTCTAAACTTCTTTCAGCTATTTTCAAGAATTTATTTCGTCGAGTCGAATAAGTGTTTTTTTTATTTTAAAGAAATTTTTGGTTGATTGAATAAAATTACAGTCAACAAAATATATTAAATTATTCCAATAAATCATTTTCTTCCGTGTATTATGCATTTTTAAAATAAGAACTCGTAATTAATGAAAATTTTACATTGAGCATTGCGTTATACTATAGTTTACGAAAAATTGTGGTTTTATATTTCTATGCATATATGTATAGAAAATATAAATGTATCAATATGTTTCTATTAAGAGTGCTGAGTCCGTAGAGCAAAAAATAAAAAAATCAAAAGTCAAAAGACAGGTCTCCTCGCTATTGATAGTATAAAATAAATTATAAAATATTTGTCAAAAATTAGATGAATATATACAAATATACAAAGATCAATGCAAAATTTCACCTAAATTATTAAGAAGCTCGTTACTGAAATATTTATTATACAAAATTGCAACTTTCAACACGTAGTATACTCTTACAGAAAGGTACAAAAAATAGTCGTTTTTAACGAGGAGCTTCCTAATCGTCATGAAATTTTTACACAATCTTTTAAAGATGTTATAAAATGTTCCATAATTTTCCATTATTGTCGATTTGGAACATCCTTAAAGTAAGAAACATTAAAATACATAATAATTAATTAAGAATGTATAAAAATAAATAATATGAATGCAACATTATTAAAATTTCAATAAAGTGTTTCTCTCATGATTTTTTAACGACTGAGGGTTTTTTGTGCAATATTTAAGAGAGCCTGATGGAGAGCACATCTTCGGGCATTCGCAACCGTCCGGAGTTGATGTAAACTCTCGTAAGAATTTTATGTGATTCGTGAAAAATGAACGAAAGAGAGAAAGAGAGAGAGAGAGAGAGAGAGAGATAAAGAGAGAGAGAAAGAGGAACGAGGGAGAAAAATTTTTGGTAGGTTCTCAACCGTCGGGACGGGGCGTGTAATGGAGTCGCGATTTGGGGTCGGAATGAGAGAGCACCTGCTCGTAAGGGAACGTTGTAAACGTTTAACGGACGGCAACATTTTTTAATAGCGATCCTGCGCACCGAGAGTCAGACGGTAAATTATGTATATACATATATGTATATATGTACACGGGAGTCAGGAGGTGAGTAAACGTGTGTACATAATGTGGTAATATCCTGGACAAACACGAGTTTGCCAGCCATTTTCTTCCGGGCTTTATTTCGTTCCAGCCAAGCGGATATACGAGCCAGCATCGTGCGCGAACTCACACAAAAGCCCCCCCAGTGCCTCTCAACTTTTCGTCCCTCTAATTCCACTTGAAATGCATACTATGCGCCAGAGGGAGATGAAAAAAAATGTATGTTTGATAAACCGATTCGAAACTTCAATGCTCAAAATAGTTATATATGTACATCGAATTTCATCGTCAGTTGTATAATTACATTTTCATCCAAATTTATTCATGCGATAAACTTATTTTTGAAGATAAAGATCATAGAAATAATATATTGTACTGTGTTTCATCATTGGTTTTTGCAGTAAGCAGTGCTTTGTTGTTCTTTAATAAGAAATTTGAGAGATCTTCTCTGAAGGTAAAAGTATAATTTTTTTCGTGAGCTATTGAGAAAGTTTGTCAATTTTGTTTTTGGTTGCTGTTGCATCAATAAATAATTTAAGCACACTTTTTATACACTTTTCACAGTTATCATACTATTTACTGTTATACTTGAAATAAAAATAAAAAGTTTTAGTGAAATATTAAAAAATTTGTAACATATATTGTCAAAATTGTATTTACAAAAACATAATTTAAGTTTAATTGTGATTTAACCTTTCTCGTTATTTATATTCGAGACAAATGCATAAATTTTAATACTCAGTTAATCGTTTTCAAATTTGATATAATTTTTTTAAGATTTTGAAATAACATATAAAAAATGTAGTCAATTGTAATTATGTCCCTAATCACATTTTTAATGAAAAGTCATAAGTCATAAATCATTTCAAGTAAAATAAAATTTTATCAAAGTCATAAAATTTAAATAAGATTCACTATGTACAAATCAAGATATATTTGTTATTGAAAATCAAACTTTTCAGTATTTTAATTCCACAAGGGTTAACCCAATAATAAAGTTGCAATTTCTATAGATGGTATAACAAATGAATATCGATCGTTATGAATTTATATTGTGAAATTTCCTGCAACTTAAAAAAATTTTTTTTTCATCACATCGAAGAAGTTTCACTTTGTTTTTTTTAAAATATAAAAATAGATTAACTAAATTTTTCATTTCATTAATCAGGCAACAAAAACTCTTCGTATCTTGGATAATCTTCGATTGAAAGTATTTTTTACATAATCGATTTTCCTTAAATAAGTTCGTATTAATACTCAGTGATAAAATAATAATAAAATTTATAATAATTTTTAGTATCACGAAAAATATGTATTTCGCTTCTAGACCTCATCAATTCTTCCTAGATTCTTTTTTTAATGCTTGGAAGTGTATTTTCCTTTTAAACAGGTTACATATATTTGAAAATCCTCTTGGTCGCCTTGCGAAGAAATGCACGGAGACAAAATGAAAATCCACCGGGACAGCGCGGAATGCGATGATTTATTTTTTCCATCTCGTCGTTTTTCACTCCCCGCGAAAAATATACTCTGTAAAACGTTCCAACGCTTGAAATATAAATGCACGCGAGAAAAATTTTCTCGCCTTTGATGCTTTTCTTTGCCGTCATATATTATTCTTTCGTTTTTTACTCTTTCATAAGCTCTCTCCTTCCGGATTATGAGACTATACTTATTAATTCTGTTTCTCAGCAATCTTATCGCTTTTCCGGAAAATCATCGAATATTCCCGAGAAATTCAGATATTATGAAAAAGTTTTTCCTTTTATGCAAATATTGTTCGAGAGATGAAAAAATCTTCATATTCAAGAACATTTAATATAATTTTTTTAAGGATAATCTAATAAATTTGATATTAAATTATTGAATATTTAAATATTTTTGTTATATTTTTAATTTTTTAAAGAACACCAAGTGTCAAATTTGATAAAAAGTGAATATGGAACGTGCTAAATTGATATTTAAGAGTGACAGGAGAAAAAATGATAAATTTATAACAAAATATAAAGACTGAATTACACCAATGTCCATTGTCAGGAACATTATCTCCAGAAGTTTATTCTTTTTCGAATTAAACATTTTTTATTTTTGGATTTTAAGGGAAATAAAAATCTGTGGTTAATTTTTTGAATTGTAAGACTAAATTTTGTTTCTCAGCACTTTTATATTCATTTTAATTTTATCCAAAAGGTATTGTCAGAAAAATACATGATACGAAGATCTTCATTTGGAAGGATTTTGGGAAATTTGTCGTTTTTTTTTGGGTTCGAGAAGAATGATCGAATGAAATATTTATTCGATATTTTTGGGAGTATAAGGAATTAGATTGACAAATTTATAACAAAATATAAAGACTACACCAATGTCCATTGTCAGGAACATTATCTCTAGAAGTTTATTCTTTTTAGTATGTTTAAAAATTTTTTTTATTTTTATTTTAAGGGAAATAAAATTATGTGGTTCATTCTTTGAATTGTAAGACTAAATTTTTATATTCTTACTACTTTTATATTCATTTTAATGTTATTTTATCCAAAAAATATTGTCAGAAAAGTACATAATACGAAAATCTTCATTTGGAAGGATTTTGTAAAATTTGTCGTTTTTTTTGGGTTCGAGAAGAATGATTGAATGAAATATTTATTTGGTGTTTTTGGGAGTATATAAGGGATCAGGGTGGACGGCGTGTGCCGGAGAATAAAACAGCTGATTCGACGCCGTTCGGTATTCGTGTTGGAAGTTTGTCCATCATGCGCGCGCGGGGTATTCGAGAGACTGGCAGATGGTGTTCTCTCAGTGTGCTTTCTCGTTATAACACGCCTGTATATTAACCGTGTGCTCTCTCTCTCTCTTTCTCCCTCTTTATTCTCTTTTCTCCATCATCTCTGCTCTTTTTTATTCACATTTTTTGTCGGCCACCTCGGGGGATACCTGACGCGCTCGAAAAGCGCTGAGGGCTCTCGCGTACGACGCGTACGCGTTCTCGCGCCCTGAAGGAATCGTCGACTAACGACCCCAAAAATTCCTTCTCTTTCTCTCCCGAGAATCCATCTGAAAATGTTATTCCCAAGGTGTTCACGACACGCCAGCTCTCGCGCCCAATATACATATTTTCTACCTTCCGCTTTCCACCCATTTTCCTGAACCCATCAAGTATGCTATAAAAATAATTTTAAAAAATGCAAATAGAGTCTATGAGATTTTATTATTCGACTCTGAACCAATTTTTTAAAATAATTTTCTAAAATTATTCAGTACGTTGAATAACAAAGACACTGAAAACTTAACAGTCATTAATTAATAAAATAATTAAAAAATCAAATTAATATACTATTCATTAAATATTTTTTTATTTTACGTATATTTACGTCTTTTTGTACTTTTACAATAATCAAAAAATGTATGTAGAAAAAATATGTAAGTACAAAATATTATTAAATTAATTGTACTTGTAAAAAATATTTCATCAATGAAAAAATATAAGAACAAATCATTATTGTACTTCTAAGGAAATATTCGACAAAGAAAAATACATTTTATAGACTGAATAAATAATAATTTCGTGTAAAACAGTCATAAATATATTATTCTTTGAATGAAAACAAATCATTTGTACTCAAATCATTTTAGTACTTCCAAGAAATATTCGATAAAGAAAAATATAAGTAAACGTCACTTTAATAATAAAACCGTAAATTTATTATTTTTCATATTAACTAAATTTTGTGTGAAAAGATCGTTGAAAAATGTATAGGAAGAATAAAAGTTTGATTCGAAGCGAGTCACTTTTGTATTTTCGATGCTTTGGTTTTTCTATCTCAGTTCCATTCGTTTCCCAAATAATTGTTCGTGCACGGCGCCCCTCCTGCGTATAAGAGTCGCACTCCTCGGGCCTGTTCCAACGAATATAATATCGATGACTGGTAAATATAAACGGGAAAGAGAGGAGGAAAGAGATTGGGGAGGGAGCGAGCAACGTGCGCTTGTAATCTCGGAGGGTTGCCATCGGGACGTGGGAAAAATATGTCTGTGACGTCGTTCGCTTCCATGTCGCCTCTTATACGACCTTAAATAATTTGTACAAGAAAAATAATGATACCCCGGCGACTAATGAAATAATACGTGAACGATCATTATGACTCGCAACTTCTCGTATTACACGAATAAAACCGTAAATACGGATAAATTTGTATTTTATTTGATAGAATCTTCTCGTGGTGTAAAAAACGTAAAATAAAATTGCTATTTTATTAATATTACAAATTCCTATAAAAATATAAATATTATATTTGCTGTCAAGATAATTCTTTTAAATCAGTTTTTTTTTGCAATTTCAATTGTGAATTTCCTGATGCTTATCGTAAGATTTATAAAAACCAGTTTTTACGACGTTTATACGAATTTCTCGTTTTTTAAAAAATAAAATCTTAATTTTATATAAAATTAAATATAAATAAAGTTATTGAAAATAAATGAAACAAAATAAAATTTTATTTTTATTTTGATATAAAATTGAGTTTTATTTGTATCGATGATGAACGAAGTTCAATTTTTATTGTTTCTTCGATATCGTTCGTATTTTAAAAATCATCTTTAGTTTTTAATAGATAAAATGCAGTAAGGAGATAAGGGATTAAAAAAGCGCCGGGAAAAACTGTAAAATCGCGACAGGGACATTTATTTGAGTCCGGAAAAACGTGTAGAGGATGAAACTGTGGACTGAGGATGAGTCTACAGCAAAGCAAGAGTACCCACTCGACCTCAATTTCTTTCTGCACTAGTGCCAGCTTTTTTCATCCTTTCCGGCCACGGGGAAAAGGGACTGCGGTATAGGAAGAGAATTACACGGAGAAAGAAAGAAAAAAGCGTATCCACCACTCAAATGAATTGCAATCGATCTCTCTGGCCACTCAATTATCATCGGACCATCCAATCGCTTCGATTAATACAAAGTTCTAATTGGACATCATAGAATATTCTTCTATTTCAAATTCAATATTTGCCTTTTACGTTTTTAACTCATTTTCGATTCATTTTTCTCCTTGTTATCGGTCACATGTGTGCGATATCGTTTATCAAAATGGAAGCTGCGACGAATTAACGTTTGACTCTCCATGAATTTTATTCATCAAGAAATACAGACAAATTTGCACAATTTTTATTAGCAATTTTTGCTGCTCCACTGTAAATATTATTTTATATTAAAATATAAAATGGGTTCTCTATTCGGTAAAATTATGTAATTTATATTAATTATTGTAATTATAGAAAATAAGATGTTAAATTAAAGCAAGTTTTATTGCTTAAAAACTTTTTAAATAAAATTCTTAATTATTGGCACGTTTACCTTATGTCTATTAGATGGGGTGTGCATTAAAAAAATTTTTCATTCCTTGACAAATGTTGGCAAGCAAATTCATTTTAGAAATTATATGGAACACAAACTTCGAGACTGTACACTTGATCGAACGGCCAACGTGATCAAACAGAGAGCGACACGCAGGTCGCGTGAAGAAACATAATTTTTGTGTCAATGCATTGTTCATCAGTTTCCCGAACTTTCGTCCGTAGCCTTTCGCAAACGTTGATGATTATCTTAAAAAAAAGTGTTTGGAAAGATTTAAAGAGGTTCTGGACGAATGACATATTTATTTTCCCAATTCACAGATGTTTATCTATTATAAATCAATAATTTTGTTTTCTGAATATTTGAAGCAAGCTATAAAATACTTTTTTATGTGAATCGAGCTATGAAAGGCACGTCTCAGTTTAAATCAGTGTATAATCATGTATATAAAAAAAATGTTTTTATTCGAATCAAGATACGAAAAGTGTCTTATAAGATAGTTTGAGTACTACAGTCAAATCCGAAAGTTTTTTTTTTCAATTTTTTTTCTGTCTTAGATTGATAAAACTTTATAAGGTAATTTTCTCGTTACAGACTAGTTTAAAAATTATTTTTAATCTTAAACTTAAATTATTTCAAATCTTAAAGATATGATATTATATTCAAATTTCCAATATTAATAGAAGAAATGATGACAAAAATTAAGTTGATCATGAAATTTTTAAAGCAACGCTGTAAAATTATATAGTTTCTTGAATCCATTTTTTAGCTTTTATGCTCATAATTGTTATTTTTTCTCATTTTTTTTCGCTTGAAAGTCGTTGGAACAGAATTTCTTGAAAATTCTTATGTAGATTATTTAATGCTATAAATAAAAACGTATGTAAAATGTAACGAAACTATGTTATTCGAAATAAAAATAGATACAAATGATTAATAATAGTTGTTGCTTCTTTTAATATCCCACAAGAGTTATGTTAAAAGTTGAATAAACAAAAGATTATAATATCTTTATTACTACATGATAAAACCTCTTTTAAATTTGCATACATTTTCACGCAACACTAATGAAGGTCTATAAAAATTTTGAAGAAACGCTGTCTCAAAAAGTATCAATAATTGATAATTCCACATTAATTTTATATCCATAATTGTTGGAACAGATCGTCGTGCGATTCTTTTAATTTAATTTCAATTTTAGTATCAAGATATGAAGAATGCATGACCATCGTGAAAAAAATTTACCAAAGCTCGCGACGCTAACGAGTAAAACAAAAATACACTCGATGAAGTAAATTCTTGAGTACGGGAAGTGAATATGACGGGAAAGAAAAAAAAAAAGAAAAGAAAGAAGCGAAGGTACGACATGGTAATGAAACGGAAACGGTCGATGCTCGAATTCTTTTTCCGCGAACGTATCATCGTTTTTATATCATTTGACGAAGGGTTCCGGTCGACGAGGTTCCTGATCGAGAAAAAGAGCAAAAGTGGAATAGAGAGCGAGAGAGAGAGAGAGGAAGAAATAAAAGGCTGACCGAGGCGAATGATCGGAGATGAGGAGAAAGAGAGAGATGGGAATAAAAGTGAGGCGCGGTCGTGCCCATCGCATCGTTCCATTCGAACGGTCAAGTAGGACCCATGGAAGCGTTCGCCGTTTTGTTCCGGCGATGGTGCCAAGGCCACGAGACCGCCGAACGAGTCAACGTTTTGCCCCCTTTTTTTCCTCTTTTTTTCTTATCTACGTTTTTTTCCCCTCTTCTCTCATATACTCGTTCCAGACTGTTTCCTTTGTCTCTCGGGCTGGCCGATCGCGATTACCGTCGAAGGAAAAAAGAGGGAAGCGGCCTATTCGCGCGTTTATAAACGAGCGCTCGCGAGATCACGCCGGCGACGACAAGGACGACGAATTCGCAGGTGAAAACGCGGACGCAAGGTCGGAGCACGTGCTCGCTCTTCTCTCTTTTTCTGACACTCTCCCATTTTTGATCTCTCTCTCCCTCTCTCTCATTCTTCTTCTCTCTTGGACTCTTTTTCTTGGCCTCTCTCACGGCACGATCGAGTCCGATGTTGCGACGTGTTATTCCCTTGTTACGCGATTCGATTCGACTCGGTTATCGTTCAAGGATCTCGTTACGACAGAGAGTGAATGAGAGACCGAGCGAAAAACAGCGATCGACGGGACAATATTGAGAGGGAGAAACGTCTCCCCAGCGTCACAAATCGTCGTTAGATTTTCGATCGGGAGGACGCACGAGTGCTTACTTGACACCGAGTGTCTTTTATTGCACCTCGAGGATCACCATTGCTAATTTCTCGCCATGATGATCCAACGCTCCAAATCGACCATTTCCGATCACGCGTTATTGTAATGCGATTTTTACATCACTGAGAAAAAAGTTTGGTTGAATCGACGAAACGGTCGGTCACGGTGGGCGAAGGAAATATATAGGTAATTTAATGTGATATTTTTTAAATTCGATAATTCTTGGACAGAGGGTCTCCTGCTTAAATCGGGCTGATTATTTTTTTATAGGCTTCTTATGATTAGAACAGAATTTTTAAAAAATTACTTCGCTTTAATTGAAATAAAATTTTATTTTTTTGCAGTTTGCTTTGGCCAAGAAAATAAATGGTGGGTCGAATTTAACAAATATCATGGAAAATTATAACTGTAAATATTTACACGCCGAGTTATAATGGAAGTTTTTGTTGTTATTATAATACGTTTTTAAATAACTCGGAAATTTACTTGTTGCAAAGAATTTTTCATCAATTTTTTCTGAACGTGTAAATGTAATTGTCTCATTTTTTACAGTACGAGATACAGTTCACTACCCCAATAAGAACGATTCAATAAGAACACTTCCCCGCTTTTTCGCTCGAGCGCTTCCCCCACTCTGACTCGAGTTCCGAGCTCGAGTAGTTTCGCATCCATCAATCCCAATAAGAACAGATGCCGAC
>JAPYYW010002075.1:0-23387 GCA_030522545.1 Cremastinae sp. A BG-2022a | reverse complement strand
TGAGCGCGGAGCGCGCGCCTGGTGGGGGTATGCGATTTATGAGAAAAACTCTTCCCCTTGGGGGCTTTTGGGCTCTTATTGAGAGAGTCCACTGTATCAGTAATTTTTTTCATTGAACGGTGTAAACAAAAATTAACGATATTGTCTCACTATTGTGAGAAAAAACTAATTTTATTGTGGAATAAATTCATTTGAAAAATTTCTTTTCATCGAAAAAATCTATTTTTAAGTAAAATTTATTATATTTAAAAAAAAATTTGAAAAATTTATCAAAAATTTTCAGTGAAAAAAAATTATGTAAAAAATCAATTTTTATCGAAATAATTTGTTTTCATAACTATCATTTTAACAATTACAAGAATAATTACAAATTTATTGTTACTATTTTTATTTTTAAAACAGTGCTGGGCCCAATAAACGTCAAAGCAAAACTAAAATTGAATCCAAAGCCCGAAACCGATGGTAGTAATTACACAATACCAAAAGTATGGTTGGATCTGGAGATGCAGAAATTACGAATCGGGCTTGCGAAACGTCAGTATCAAACTTTGCTACAAATGGGCGAAGGATTGGACCAGGCAAAAAAAGCAGCCCCGTACAGGAAATATAGGCCGAACGTCGCGTCCTATCGAGGACACTACAAAGCTTGGTAATTTTATATCGAATAATTTTATTATATTTTTATTATCTTTTTTACTTGCGAGCAGCAACGCGATCGCTTTTTCCTTTTTGTTTGAATTGATATTTTGCGATACTTCTAGGCGTATATTTATTCATATAACCTCGCATAATACGTTCTATTCCGATTAATTGATTATGAGATTCATGTATTTTTAAAAATAGAATATTTGATGATAGAATGTTTTGTAGATAACAAAAATGTTACTTATACAGGGAGTAATCCAAGTATTTATATTGAAAAATTTAAAAAACTGATCGAAAGGTAAGTTTCTTGAATTTTTCAATATGAATTGTTGAATTGCGCCACGAATAATGATCATTTTCATTATCTACGAGAAATTTGCGATCGAATAGGCTCTTAAAATCGAAAAAAAAATTTCAAGAATTCGAAAATTCGAATTATTCGATTCGATTCGAACGATATTCGCACACCCCTACTTAAATACTACCTCATAATGATTTTTAATAAAAATAGGTGGCATTTCGCTTACACGTGTATATTGGAGGAAACGGTGCGAAGATGCAGGCGAAATTGGGACTGGAATCACATGAGGCGTCACCGGGACACGTGTCGAGAATACGCGAAAACGTATCAGGCGAAGCTGACGTCGAAGAAGGTCCCACCGGACGTAGAAACGCAGTTGACCGAGTGCGAGAGGAAGCTGGACATTTTCAACCTGGTGCGAATACGCCAGCAAATTGAACTGGAGGTGGAACGACTCGCAGAAAAGGAGAAGAGCCTGAAAGCGAAGAGAGGCTGGTTCGGATTCCTGTGGGGCTCGTCGCCGACCGAGGAGGTCGAGGATCTCCATTCCGCGGCGGCGATAATGCGCAAATTCGAGGAAGCGATGACGCCCCAGGAGAAGGAGAAGCTCTACCGTGCCATCGACTACCAGGAGAATTCAGCGCCCGCGTACTATCCCGAAGCGTACGAGATGATCGACACGAGCTTCTATTTGCACGGCCTCCAAATAATCGTCTCTGACTCGGAGAAGGAAACGCCGGAAGTGCTGAATCTCCAATTAAACGGCGTGCAAGCCGGGTTCAAATCTAGGCCGTCCTCGAACGGAATCTTGGCGAGGGCTTCGATAACGGACATGAAGCTCTTCGGCATCAAGCAGGGAGACTACGTACCCTCGCTCTTCAACTCGGTCGAGAAGACGGGCAAGGACGCCCTGCTGGCCGTCTCGTACGAGAAAAATCCTCTCGACAGGCTGTGCGGGGATCGCGTTATCGTAAAGTCGAAATCGGTTGACATCGTCTACGACGCCCTGACGATAATCGAGCTCGTAAAATTGTTCAAGGTTCAGAATCAGTCGACGCTTAATCAGATCCAGGCTGCAGCCGCGGAGAGGCTCGAGGGCCTCAAGGAAATGTCGGCGCTGGGCCTCGAGTACGCGATCGAGAAGCACTCCGTTCTCGACATCCAGGTCGACATGGAGGCGTCGCAGCTGATATTGCCCCACAGTGGGCTGTACCACGAGACGGAGTCGCTGATCGTCATTAATCTCGGGAGCCTGAAGATAAATTCCATGGAGAAGCCGAAGGGCGACGGGGCAGCATTGTCGGTCAAGGAGATGGTCAGCAGTGGACGAAGCGAGGAGGACATTCTCGTTCACCTGAGGAAATACAGCTACGATCGATTCGTCCTGAAGATCGTTAACTTCCAGGTTCTCGTCGCGTCCTCGGACGAGGACTGGCGCGGCGCGATATCGACGGCAGAGTCCGCCATGACGATACTCCAGCCGACGAGCCTCGAAATTCAATTTCACAAGTGCCTCGTAACGGACGACCCTCTGTTACCGAAGATGCGAATAATCGGGCAGCTGCCGTCGCTCGCGTTGAACGTCGCCGACACTCGTTTGCTGAAAACCCTCGCGATCGTCCAGAGCGTGCCCCTGCCCGAGGACGACAGTCCCCAGCTGGATCGCACGAACCTCGCGAAATCGGTCTCGCAGTTGTCCCTCTTCAAGGAACTGACGACGGTGCAGAGCGACAAGAGGAAGAGTCCTCCACCAGCTATGAAACAGACGACGGATCTCGAGGCGAAATTCGTCATGAGGGAACTGACGTTGCGCGTCTCGAAGCAGGAAAACGACGACGTAGCTCCGTTCATAAACATCGAAGTTCTTCAGGTCGAGGCGGAGATGCTGCAGAGGTCCTTCGACCAGGAGATCATGCTCAGGCTGGGCGGTGTCCAGGTCAAGCAGTATCACGAAAAGGGAGAAGTGTTTCTCATAAACACCCCGATGACGTCCGGAAGCGAGGAATATCTCATCGTTGTCAAGTACGTGAACGTGAACAAGCAATCGCCCGAGTTCGTGACTCACCACGGATCCGTCTCGAAGCTGCTCAGCCTCGAATTCACGAAGCTCGTCGTGCTGCTGCATCAGGAGGTCTTGATTAATTCCCTCAAGTTCCTGTCGAATATTCAGGACCAGATGCAGGCTGGTACGACGAAGGAGGCAGACGTCGAGGAAGATCGAGTCGCGACCATTCGATTGAACCAGCTTGCCACGATCCAGGAAGACACGCAGATGTTCATCAAGGACCAGCTACAGAAGCAGAAGCTCAAGCCCTCGACGCCGAGACGGAAGAAGGCTGTCGTCGAGTGCATCGACCTGAAGGTTCAAGCCAAAATTGGCTCCATAAGCGTACAAATGTCGAGCGATCTTCGAGATATCAGCGCTTTTTATATCGAAGGCATTTCGGCTGGGTACATCATGAAATCGTCCTATTCTCAGGCCAACGTCAGCCTCACTTCCGTCAATATCAAAGATTTGAATCCTTCTACGATTTACAAAGACGTGAGTTGGAATTTCTTTGCTTTCGCAGCTTGAGTGTTTATCTTTTTATTTTTATTTTTTTTACCTTTTATTCCCAAAGTTCTGTCTTTGCACTCTTAATGATGAAATTTTAATTTAATTTTTGTAATATGGGTGAACAATGATTTTTAGTGGAAAAAATGTATGCTAAATTTGATAGTCTTGGAGAATGGATTATGTTACATAAAGAATAGCTCTTATACGATTTTACAGTTTTTCAAGTATAATCGCGTAAATGAATTTTATAGAAATTATTGAGAAATGATTCTTTGAGGGTGTTGAGTCAGTAAAGCAGAAAATCAAAAGTTTGACAAAGTTTTTCTCCCATACAAAATCGTTTAATAGTAAAAATTTACATATGTAGAAAATTTTTTAGAAATTAAATGAAGAAAATCACAATTGAAATTCAAAGTGATCCAACGATAGGTCTACTCTCTATATGATTGCACAAAAAAATGATTAAATTTTTGTAGAAAATTACATGATGCTTTTTTAACACCATACAAACATGAGTGCAAAATTTCACTTGCATTAGGAAGCTCATTACTGAGACGTTTATTATAAAAGATTCCAACTTTTAATACGTGCTCTTATGAGAAGCTAAAAAAATAGCCATTTTTAACAATTAATATCTTAATGAGAAGCTACCTAATCAATTTTTACACAACCTTTTAAAGATATTACTTAATTTTATGTAAAATTTTCAAAAATTATGAAAAAATGAAAAATGTTAGAGTACCACTTACAGAAGTTATATTAAAAAAGTCAACTTGATATACCGTCAAGTTTTTGAGAAAAAAATCATTGTAATGGAAATTTTCCATTTTTTCCATATTGGAAAAAATTTGACATTCTCGAACTTCAGTACAAGTGAGGAAAATTCAATAAATATAGCATAATTATGTTCCATCTATATGATTACCGATCACATTTTCAAAAATTCGTAATGTTGTACCTTTTTATGGATACTACTTTTTCGTGAAGGAGAATCACCCCTTTTTTATACGATACTTAGTTATCGAACTACCTTAATTTAAACAAATATTTATAAAAAACCTTTTTTTTAAGTTTGAAATTTACATGAAATGAAAGAAACATACAAAATAAGGTTTTTGTGTTAGTTAACCAAAGTTTATTTCGATTTTATCGTTTTTATCGACCTGTACTTTTTTCAGATTGTCTCGGTTGAGGGTTCGGAATCCTTGCAAGTCCAGGCTGTGATGTACAATCTAGAACCAACAGACGTCGATAAGAATAACATGTCGATCAAAGTAGTAATGGGATGCCACCGAGTAATTTTCCTCAATGCGTTCGTAACAGGAGTCATGGTACGATTTTTTCATCGATCAATTATTAACTTTATGATCGACGTTGATCAATTGACAATATATTATTTTTTCAGAACTTCCTCAACAATTTCCAAGCTGCTCAATTGGCCATCAAAGAAGCTTCCGCGGCTGCCGCTGAAGCGGCCAAGACGAACATAAAAGATGTTCAAGAAAGAGCAACTCGTATTGAACTGGCCGTGAAACTGAAAGTAAGTTCTCGGCTGAACAAAATTTACACAAATCATCATAAATTACACAAACAATTATAAATAAAGTTATGAATAAAAAACTTTTACTATTAATTAGGGGCGTGCAAATATCTTTCGAATCGAATCAAACAATTTTACAAACAATTCGAATAATTCGCGTATTACCGAATTATCACTGGATTTTTGATTGTTTTTAATTCAAAGTTCATTACATCATGAATCAAAATATTACATTTAAAAATAAATTACCGATTCAGTATCATATTTATTATTTTTGAATAAAAATTTGTAGCCAATTTTTAAATGTTGTATTTTTGATAATACTTTATTTGCTACAATATTATTCATGTTGTTTTATTCTCATAAAAAAACTATACCAATTGTTCTGTTTTTGTCATTTTATTTAATGGTTTAAATAAAATGTATATTATTTGTAAATTTTATATTTTAATGTCGAACATAATAAACCCTGAATTCAAAACACTCAAAAATTCACGAATAATTTAATAATTCGTGAATAATTCGAATAATTTTCTAATTTTCGAATTATTTGAATTTTTTTCGAATTATTCCAAATATTTCAAATTCTTCGAATAATTCGCAAAATTCGAATTATTCGAAAGTTCGCATTATTCGTACACCCTTACTATTAATGCATCTTCTTGTTTAACAGGCCCCTGTGATATACGTACCAATGAATTCAAAAAGTGAACACTGTCTCGCCCTCGATATGGGTAACCTAACGATCTTCAATAGTTTCAAAAAATTGGAAGTAACTAACGAGGCTGGCGACTCGCCTGTCGTCGATGAAATGAAAATAGAGCTGCAAGATTTGAAATTATCGCGGTAGGTTTCAAAATTTTTTACAGTTTTTAAATTTTTTAAACTTTTTACAAAAAAAAAATCAAAATATTGTACGGTGGTTATAAAGATCTATACCTGTAAAGATGAATTTTTACGCAATTTCAATTTTAATCTTGAATAATTTTTGAAGGAGTCAATTTATCAAAAAACTACAAGAGACCTTTTTTGTAGAACATTAAATTTTCTACAAAAATGTTTAAGGACATATGTATAAATTACTTCGTTATCGAGCTACAAAATTCTAAATGAAAAAAAAATTCTGCCCAATGTTATTTAAATGGAAAATGAAAAATTGAAAATCGCCACATCTAAAAAATTTGTAAAAGGGCTGAAATTTGATATAGCATCTTTTTTATCATTCCGAAGATATTAAACGTGTGTCCGCGATAAAATAAAATTAGTCATTTTTTTGGACCAACCTAATGTAGTACGAGTAAAACATAATTAAAACAACATTACGTTGGATGATACTTTTATTTCAGAGTGGTTTTATCAAACGAAGTTCTATTACTGCAGCCAGTAAGTTTCATGCTGTTGATGAAGAGAAATTTGTCGACTGCCTGGTTCACTTCAATTCCAGACATTGAGATGTCTGGTCGACTTAGAAAAATCGAACTGTTGCTCAGTCACGAAGATTACGCGACTATCCTTCGAGTATTGGAGGAGAACTTGGGAGAAACGATGGAAGAGCCCAGTCAAACGCAGGCATTGGTACGAAACGACAAAAGAGCGATAACCGAAAATATTCAAAAACCTATCACATGTGAGTCTCATTTTAAACGTTTCAAAATAATTAAAAAAAAATTGTTAACAAAGTAATTTGTACAAATACTCTGTCTTGCAGCCAAAATCGAGGTCGAGGTCATGAAAGAACCTGAAGAAGGTGAAACTTCGAGTCAGCAACAGATACACACGTCGATCAAATTTGAATTTATCATGGACAGCCTTGTCATTAATTTGTTCAGCGGAGGATCGAAATTGGTAAATTCATCGTTTTTATTGAATTTTCGTCATTTTGGTACTTACTTTAGGAAATATATAATTATTTTAGATGAATTCGGATACTTCTCCGCTCCACCTTCCAGAGAATGGTTTAGCACAATTTGGCTTAACTCACTTTGCTGTGAAAGGGAGGATTTTCGCCGATGGATTATTGGCCACGTCGATACTTTTGATGAATTGTACACTGGATGACACGCGACAAAGTCGCCAGGGCTCTCTCGTTAGAATCATGGAAAGAACGACGGCGGTGCCTGAGATGGATATTGTCAGCGAAAAAGAAGATTCAAAGCCAATCAGAAGCATGCTAGACATGACAGTTCGAAAAGGGGCCAACGATATGTTTGGTAAAAACGATGTAACTTTTATCCTACATAAATCTTGTAAACAATTCAATATTTATTATTTACTAACTATATGCAAAACATACACTAAATTACGTATCAATTAATTTTTACGAAAAAAATTTCAAATTAAAAATATGACTTTTTACTATTTTATTATGTGCATGGACAACTTTGTGTGTTTCAGTCGATCTTCGAGTTTTTTCATTCAGCATAATCGTCTCCATCGACTACTTGTTGAAAATCAAAGAATTTTTCGACGTCTCGAGTGAGGTTGAAAATGAATCTCAGTCTTTGCAAAAGGGAAACGTTGACGTGAATTCACGCAGCAGAAAGACAACGCAACCAGCGTCGAACGCGTCGAGTATGTTCACAATAAATCTACACGTCGAAAAGCCAGACATCATTCTCTTGGAAGACATGGACGATATAAACTCCAATTGCATTATCCTAAACGTAAGTTATTTCCAGTTGAATTTTTTACTTGGCATCGAAAATATTTACTGTTTAATAACACAAGTCTACACGAATTTTGAGTCTGGGTTCTAAATGTGACATTTTGATTTCATGTACGTAATAAATAAACGAAAAAATAGTTATTTTGGTTAAAGTTTGTTTTTGTAGAAATCAGAATGATATTTGGTATTTAA
This sequence comes from Cremastinae sp. A BG-2022a, assembly GCA_030522545.1. Classification (NCBI taxonomy): domain Eukaryota; kingdom Metazoa; phylum Arthropoda; class Insecta; order Hymenoptera; family Ichneumonidae; species Cremastinae sp. A BG-2022a. The sequence continues at coordinate 15,487 of JAPYYW010002075.1, read as the reverse complement.
AGAAAAATGATCTATTTTCTCATAAATTTATTGCATATTACAAATAAAGAATTGTAGTTTTGCCATCAAATCATTTTTATTCGAAAATAATAATTAGTAATAGACTAAAAAAGCAAAAAACTAGAAAGAAAAGATAAAAATTTTGTTCTTTATCAAGATAAAGATTTATTAAGAAAAAAAAATCAAATATTAAAAATAATATAGCAAAAATAGTCCAACTATTGGGACATGTCCATCTATTGAGACGTTTACCTCACTATTAATCAAAAACTTCAAACCTCACTTCTCGATGTAAAACAGACAAAAACAGACTTTATAAGGCAGTACCGAAGATTTTGCTTTTTTTCCAATGTATATAATAAAAATCTATACATCAAAACAGAAACCCAAAAAAGAAAACAAATTTTTTGTAGACTTGTGTAATCAATAAATTTTATAAATTGATACTAAATTGTACAAATTATCACCGTTAGACGGAGCTGCTGTTGAAAGTTCGCATGATCGGTGAACATCAAGTTATTACAGGCTCAGTCAAGGATTTGTCGATACTAACTGGAATTTACAATCCGCTGAAGAGAGCAGATTGGATTTATCAAGTTCTCAGACCGTGCAGTATCAGCATAGCTGGCTCAACTCCGGAGGGCAAGGGACTGCACGTCGACGTTTGTTGCACTGACGTGCACGTTTCGGTATCACCTGGTGAGAAAATTGTATAAAAATAAATTTGTAAATTCATCTTTCACCTCTTAATCGGGATAAAAATTCATTTTAGGTGTCATTGAAATTTTGAACCGAGTTCTGCAAAAGGTAACGACGAAGGAACACGATGAGGACGAGGTCGAGAAAAGTGGACCCACTCACGAGGGGCTCTGGCTCATAACACCTTTCGAGGAGAGTGAATATTGGTTTTTGAAGACCGAGCTTGGCGTTGAAGCCCTCGAGGATTTTGCGTACGAAAACTCCGAGGAAGCGATTCCTTACAAGCCAGAATTGGCGATTATCTCGGCTCCTGTAATACTTTTGACTCTGGAAGCCGGCGTTGGTAATAAAACACTTCCGATGCTTCTATTCTCCGTTGGCTTCCAGAGCAATGTTAACGACTGGAGCACGAAAACTGTACGACTCTTAAAAACACTTTTCACTGTTTTCATCGATCTAATTCTTTTATCGTAGAAAATTTGCAAATTTTTAACATTATTTACTCTTGACAGATGTCCGTGGAGTGCACAATGTCCATGATCATGGCCTATTACAACAGTAGATTGGCACTCTGGGAACCATTGATCGAACCTATCGAAAGTATACAGAATGGTGAACATACTTCCAGTTCATGGGAATTAAAAACAACGGTATTGGCTCTGTTTCGATATTTTTTCGTTTAATTTTGATCTTAACAAAACAAAAAATTCTGAACATAATTCTTAAAATTCTGAACATTGAGGAATTTTTTTTCAGGTACAATTCAACGATTTGGCACCTGATTCTCGAGGAGCTAGTGCTATAAGTCCCAGTTGCGAAAGTGAACCAGAAGAGCTGTTACAGCAACCTTCCAGAATGTCAATTGACATCGTATCTTCCGTAAGTTTAAAATTATTTAAGGATGTATGCCCATATATTTCTTTTTTCAAGCTGTTTTTTATGTGCAAACAACAATGGGAATACATTTTATTGTCTAAATAGTGATTTAAGGAATAAAAATGGTGTCGATATGAATAAACCACAGTGTGAAATAAAATTAAGAACTGATTTGACTACTCGAGACACAGACATTTTGTGCAGCCAGCCAATGATAACAACGCAATTTGAAATACCCTGGACATGAGAAAATTCAATCAAGTATATTTCCGTAGAAACATTAGCAATGATTTTTCTATCGTAAAAAGATCGAGGATAATATATAGTTATAGAAAACACTTTTTCTTTTTAGCTACTTTATATAGAACACACCAATGTTTCGCTTTTTCTTGCAATTTGATCGACTTCCGGTTAAAGTAACACATGGTTTGATGTAATCTTTAATGCTAATTATTTGCTCAACTGTAAAGTTGGTTTTTTTTGTTTCAATCGATGCGGAATAACTTATATTGCTATAGATTTCAATCTCAACGAAAATCATGACAATAAAATGGGCACACATTCGTAAATGACTGTTTCACTAATGGAGGTTGGAGAAATTTCCATAGTTTCATTCTTCAATATCTTTTTTAAATGATCGGAAATCATGCTTTCTTCTTTTTTCCAATCGATTCAGCGTATTATCGATTTTAAATTCGTTAAAAGTTGAAATATGTTAAATTTTGGGCATACATAATTTTTCTAGACATCATTTTATTAAATAAATTTACGTTTTTTAAGGATAATCTGGAACTCACAGTAACGAAGACCTGTTTGGACGTTCTTCAACAATTGGGAAATGCATTTTCGAATGCAATGGTCGCTACGGATAAAACGATCTCGCAGAAGGTTTCTCCTTACGTCCTGAAAAACGAGACAGGCCTGGCACTAGTTCTCGATCTCGAACGCAGCAATTTTAAAGTCGGTGTTTGAAATAAAAAATATTATTCAGAATTAATAGTTTTAATCATTTAGACAATAGAGAACGTTGTTAATTTTTAAAAAATATGATTCAGGTAATCAGTGAGCGAGCTGATGTTTCACATGATCCAGCAGGCTCAGATCCTAAATCGTATGCCGAAGTAGTTTTGGAGTCCGGAGCTTCTGTCGAACTTGCACGAAAATCTGTAAAAATTGAAACTCAGATACTCGATCAGTTGAAAGCTGTTTCAGTGAAGGACAGAGGCGACAATAAATTTATTGTTAAGGTATCCCATTTTTCATACAAATACTATATTTCAAGTTCAAATTCGTCATTCCATCAATTTGATTTTTAAAATATTTTTTTAAAGTTTAAAGACATCGAAAAAAAATTGGAGATTCCGGTGCTGCGAGCCGATAAAAGATTCTTCTCGTTGAAATACCGAAAAGATGGATCAGAAGAATGGGGAATTATTTCGGACGTGATAGTCGAAAATGGCAGCACTATTGTCACTCTGAGGAGTATTTTACAGGTAACTTTGATTGTTCTCAAGTTTGACATCTTAATAAGAAAAAAAAGAAATGAAGAAAAAAGAGCATTGATCATGAAATAACACGAGCAATACTGCGATATTCCAGTTTTTGAAATCAATTTTGTATTTTTTACGTACTGTTTTTTAAAGAAACTTCAAATTTTTAACAGCTATATCTTTGAATCTAGACGATTCCAATTTTTAATTTTTTTCTCAAATAATCGAAAGTATATGAAAACCATAAAAATCAAATCAGAGTTATTATGAAAAATGTGTAATTTTTGATTCCTCGATATATGGAATGCATATTAAAAAAGCAATCTTCTAGTTTAAATATCTAAGATTTAGAGCGGTGCAACTTTTTAAAAATTAACCAGGATTAAGGTAATTCGACAGCTAAGTATCGTAAAAAAAGGGGTGATTCCCCTTCACGAAAAAGTAGTATCCATAAAGAGGTTACAACATTACGAATTTTTGAAAATTAGGAACATAATATGCTATATTTATTGAATTTTCTTCGCTTGTACTGAAGTTCAAGAGTGTCAAATTTTTTCCAAAATGGAAAAAAAATGGAAAATTTCCACTAAAATGATTTATTTCTCTAAAACTGGAAGGTATATCAAGTAGACTTTCTTAATATAACTTCTGTAAGTGGTACTCTAACATTCTTAATTTTTTTCATAATTTTCTTAAATGTTGATTTCAAGTTATTTCAATTGATCGTTTTTTGTGACGTTTCGGTGGAGAAATCTCTAAGCTCAAACTTGAAATATCTAAGAAACTAAACGGTAGGATTACCTAATTCTTTTTTTCATCAGATTTGTGTTCTTTTTCAACAAAATATACAAATTTTTCTAAATTTTCTTAATTAAACGATTTTTGCTATCGAACTACCTTAAAATACTGATATTTTAAGTGATTATATACATTCTCGTATAACTCCTACATACATATATTTTCTCAGTGCTAACGAAATAATTACCTTCAGTAATTAAATGAGTAATTAGAGTTAAAAATGAATTTGAACAGGTTCACAATCACTTCTCCGAACCTGTATCGGTATATTACATGACAAAACGAGGAAACGAAGTTGAATGCGTTGGAACTGTCGCTCCTGACGAGCGTCTCAATTTACCTCTTGATGCTGTGTACACACCGACAAACATCTACTGGCTGTTTTTCAGCATCGATGGGTGAGTCAAGATTTAATGTCACGAAGTTCGAAAATCATACAAAAAAATTATTAAAATTGTTAGTCTTTCAATTAAAATTGCTTCAAATTAATAAATCACATGTAAAAAATATTAATGAATGTTTCATGTTCAGATACATGGTCTCGATCGAGCCATTCGTTTGGAAGGACCTTCAAAAAACCGTCTCGATGACGAAACTTCTCAAATGCGAGTCCAGATCGAAGCAAGAAACGAAGGAACCTTTCTATCTTCAGGTAACGTCACCATTCTTCAATTACGCTTTTTTTTTAATTTTAGAATATCCATAGGGGTCTGGAATAATGGTGGTAGTCGTGACAACTTTTGTGTAAAATGCACCAGTCTTGTTTTCTAGTTAAAAATTTTGTAATCACGCAGAATTGTCTCGCGGAAGCACCTCTCATTGTAAACTCTTTTGTTCACGAAATACTATTTTTCTTTACTTTTAGATTATTTTCATGACGATCATGGTCGGTTGTGTCCTCTATAATATCGAAAATCTCGATTTATTGTTAAATACTGTTGACTGGCGATCCAAATTATCTCGATTTATTAATAACACCAAGTCTGTCTGCCTCAGTCCGTTTTATTCTTCTACGCCACTCAAATATCTGGAAACACCTATTCAGGTACCTCAACACGGTTCTCCTGTTAACAACAGTTTCAAAAATGTTCATTAGGCTACCTTCTCTTCATTCGAATGAAAATTTGGCACTAGGATACTCGTAATCTTTTTTTGTTCTACATTATGTGTAAAGTAGCCTTATAAATTCCGTGATCGTGTTATCTTATATATTATTGGTTGTTGACATATATTTCGTCTAACGTGTCAGTGTTTGAATGAACTTTCGTAATAGTGTTTATTAGAGTGGGTCAACAAAAGTGACTTTTTTTTCTTAAATGCCACGGATATTCTTGTTTCTAGATATCTAAAAACTTTCACCAAGTTTTAGCTCATTATTTTGATGGGAACAACTCCTGCATCGCAATTTTCAATTTTTTATGTCTCTTACGAAAATATGGCTTACGAATGCCTCTAAGTTCAATATTCCCCAAGAGACGAGTATATCCGTAAGAAACTGATAAAAAATCGAAGATTGCGATACCGGAGTTGTTCCCATCAAAATAATGAGCTAGAACTTGGTAAAAGTTCAGAAACAAGAATATCCGTGACTTTTAAGAAAAAAAAATCACTTTTTTTTATCCACCCTATAGTGTTTATGAAACCTTTTTATCGATGTAAGTTTGAGTAGACAATTGAGTCTATATAGAGTGTATATTTTTTTTTCAAAAATATTTGTTCATTTTTATTTATATTTATGACGATATATTTGTGAAAATCCAAGATACGTTCAGTGTACCGAATTTTACGTTCTCGTGGAGTTTCATATACGAAATAGTAAATATATCGTAAAAAAAGATAGTAAATAATAAAATTCCGTTTATTAAAAATCAGAATATTTTTTGTTGACGTAAATATGAATCATCGATTGTTCTGCATGAGTAAGCTAGTTCTATTTTTTTTCGAATTAGAACTAGAGTCTGCAAGTTCGGTTAGATGAAATTTGTGAAAGTTCTCCATGTATCGTAAATAATGAGTTTTCAATATAATTATTGCCGTTTCGAAATTTTTTAATCGTTTAAATGACGTTTCAGGCTGTGGGCGAAATCGAGCAAGTCTATTTCGAGAATACGAGCAGGCACACCATGGCGAGCACCATTTACAACATACACTTGTATCCATCCGTGTATTTGAAAAACTTTTTGCCGATCGACATCATAATTGTCTTGCCTGGACACACGGAAGAGAAATTATTGAAAGCTAGCACGATTCTTCAACTTCCGACGATAGATCCGACCCAGTCGAGTATTGTCATTAAGGTACGATTCGATAAATTTTGATTTAAAACAGAATTGTAATTTTTTTTTTATTTTAATGTTATAAATAAATATTTTAAAAAATTGAGAATAACAGTAAGGTAAATTACCGAAAAATATTAGAAAATATTGATACGAAATACTAAAATGCGAGACACACGACTTTACCTACGTCGACAAAAAAAAGGGATTGCCATAGTTATATGGATCATTTTTTACACATACGAGTCAAGAATGAAACATTCAAATTCATTAAATGAAGCAACTATAAAAATATTCAAAATTGCTGTATTTTTTGTGAACATGATAAAACAATAGTTTTTCATATTACGTAGAGATTTCTTCATTTTAAAACAATATTAAATTTAAAAAACTAAAAAAAATATGTAGATTTATCTATGTACATATGTATATGTAGATTGATTATTGCACCGAAACTGTCTATTGTCCGAATCATTGTCTATTGTTTTACTAATTTGAAGTCAAACCGAAAATTAGGGAGAAGCATAGGGATATAGTAAGAATGGTGGTTGATCGAGATAATCTCGAAAAATTAAAATTTTTTGAAAACATTTCGAGATTACTTTAACCAATAAAAAAAATCGAAAATTTTAGAAAAATTTTTCGGACTACCCCAATCAATTACCATTCTTACTGTATTTCCGTTATTCTCCTTAATTTTTAATCGTACGAATTTTCAGTTCACCTTTAATTTAGTAATGTGAGAACGAATACGTATGCAATTTTTTTTTAAATTAAATTAAATTTAATATTGTTTCGAAATAAATAAATCACTATATTATGTGAACTAAGGGTATATTATATGAAAAATTATTGTGTTTTATCGTGCTGTGGTGACAGTTCGGAAATGTTGAGGATCTTTATTATTGATGATTAATGATTAAATTGATTCATTACGAACTTGAATTTTTAATTGTTGCAATATTTAAAGAAATACAAAAGTATTTATATCGTTAGGAATTTGAACAAAACTAGTTTACAATTTACAAAATACCACGTTAATTAGTTTTCAAGTATACTTTACAAAACTAAATTAAAAATATAGCTCATACATTCTTAAATAATTTTTCAGTTGCCCCAATATTTGGAAAAGGATTGGTCGTGCAAGGGCGAAATATTAGCAAATCCACCGGAATTCGCGGTCTGGTCGTTCGAATCGTTCGACAGTGCACAAAAAGTCGTAATGGATCTTGGAATGCACACCGCCTTCGAGCACGGATCGATCATAATGGCGTTATATTGCCCATTTTGGATGTTGAACAAAACGGGTTTGATGCTCTCCTACAGGGTAAGTGCAAAACTTTTTGTACCTTTTAATCCCAGCATCCGCAATCTTCTCTTTGGCTTTTTGCTGATTGACTATCGATGCGAATCCGAATACGATTTTTCAACATCTGCGCAATGCTTTTCGTCTGACTACGATACTTTTTTACTCAGATTATAAATAAACTGCACAAAGCACAAAAAAGATCGAATTACACATTTTCTATAAAAAAAAATAGACCATTTGTAAGAAATATATCTCCATCAAAAATTGTCTTTAAAAGAATAAGTATTGGGAAGCTTAGATCTTTGTATTAAAAAAAAATGTTATATATCTGTAATTTCAATTTTTTTGCAATTTTATCTTCGATTACGTGCAAAAATTTTAATTCAGGAGGCAGTTTTTAAATTTTAATCAGATATTTGCATTAAAAAATATCACTAGTCTTGATATAATTTTTTATTGTCCTAAAAATAATAAGAAGTTATGTTCAGAGTAAATTTTATTGCAATATACTGTTTAAAGCAAAAATTCAAGCTTTCAAGTGCTTCATTATCTTTTTTTTCATGACCAGTTTTGATCTAGATATAGTTCTTTGAAAATGCCATATATTTAACAAGAAATAATTAACCTGATCTTTTTGTGCTGAGTGCATTATAATATTAACTTTTTACAAATTAGGAATGCGTACTCGAAGTGACGATTTTATTGTCGAATTCTGCTCGACAATTCTTCAAAATTGCTTCCTGACACCTTTGAAAATTGGATCGACAAATGCTCTTTGTACAATATCGCAGACTGTGTGGGATTGGACCAACCGGGACAATTTCTTTTTTTTTTAGAATTTATCACTAATAAGCACTTGGACTTTCTTTTCAACAATATTTTTGTTTTTCGTTCGGTACGACTACCTCGACAGAAAATTTTACCTCTGCTCGCTGCCTATATATTTTTCAATTGTAACCCTCAGCATTTAAATTGTGCACATCGATCCTCTTGCCATAAAAAATGTGAACTATCTGTGATCTAGCTGGTTCATCATCTTGTTCAGAATTCATGAGAATCTGAATTATTTTGCAGAAATCAAGTAAGGGTGGAAAAGAACACTCGAGTCCTGTCAAGGTAGAGCAACATTCCACGTACTCTCCATTTATCGTATTCCGTGCTTCTTCTTTATCAACTTTATTTATCTGCGATCAGTCACTGTACAAGCAATGTATACTAGGGTGGCCCAAAAAAAATGACGAATTTTATTTTTTCGCGGACACACATTTAATATCTTCAGAATGATAAAAAAATATGCAACACCAAATTTCAGCCCTTTAAAAAATTGTTTAAAGGTGTCGATTTTCAATTTTTTATTTCCCATTTAAATAACATTGGAAAAATTTTCTTTTTAATTCAAAATTTTGTAGCTTGATAACGAAGTAACTTACATATATATATGCCCTTACATATTTTTATAGAAAATTGAACACTCTACAAAAAAGGTCTCTTGTAGTTTTTCGATAAATTGACTCCTTCAAAAGTTATTTAAGATTAAAGTAGAAACTGTGTAAAAATTCACTTTTACATGTGTGAATCTGTATAAAATTAATACAATTTAAATATTTCAACTAATTAATACAAAGAAAAAAAGTACTAGTAATTTTACTAGAAAAAGTACTAGTAATTTTTTTTCAAGTTATAAAATGATTTAATAACATGATTTTGTACCACTTGAAATGTCTTACAAAAAACCCATAATATTTTACGGTGGTTATACAGATTTATACCTGTAAAGGTGATTTTTTTACACAATTTCAACTTTAATCTTAAATAACTCTTGTTGGAGTCAATTTACCGAAAAATTGCAAGAGAGCTTTTTTGTAGATCGTTCAATTTTCTAAAAAAATTTGTAAAGGCATATATGTAAGTTATTTTGTTGTCGAGCTACAAAATTCTGAATGAAAAAGAAAAATTTTCCAATGTTTTTTAAATGGGAAATAAAAAATTGAAAATCGTCACCTCTAAAAATTTTTTAAAAGGACTGAAATTTGGTCTGGCATCTTTTTTCATCATTCCAAAGATATTAAACGTGTATCCACGAAAAAATAAAATTAGTCATTTTTTTGACCACCCTAATGTACACTGACTCGAATATCGAGATATTTTAAACAAAAATGGCTAATTCTTCTTTTTTTTTCTAATCGCTTGAATACAATAAAAATGCACTGATGTATTTCAGAAACTTATTTGTAATATGCGACCGCGTCGACGGCATGGAGAATTTCATAGGAAGAGGGGAAAATCGGTGAATTCCTAATATTATTACTTTTAAAGCTACAAACAAAAGCAAATGATGGATATAAAAAGTACACTTGTGAACGTCCTGTTGGCTGGCAGTGAAACTATTTTTATTCTGGTTGTACATAACTGACTTGAGTCTAACGAAATTTTAACACTATGTAAATTGTCAACTGTTACTAAACCGTTAACTTTTATTGCGATGTCCTTCTTCCATTGATAATATTCTATTTTGCACGTAATTTTTTTTTGTGCACTTGACAAATTCGTTTATTATCATATAGGCGAATTGACTTTTAGCAATTGCATGAACTTGATACTTTTCGAGTCTTCAACGTGAAATAGAAATTAGAATTTACTCTAGTACACAGTTTTTATTATAATTACGACTAATTGTAACTATCAATAATGAGATAGGTATTTAAAAAGATTATATTCATCCTCAATATTCATTATTTTTTAAGTTGCTTGGAGGAAGATATTTTTAACGTGTACTCACTTTCTTCTTTTTTTTTATCAGCATTGAATAATTCTAATGGCAATCAAGAGTGGCTCATACATTTATAATATTTCATTTTTTAGCATATTTATAAGTACGAGTTTCTAAAGAATCAAATCATTTCGAAGTGATTTTTAATCATTTATCACCTCATGCAAAATTCGATATATCACGAACGTATACTTTATTTTAATTTCATACAGGATGGCTTTTTTTCACCCTCGAGTTGATCTGTACGAAAAAGAACGTGGAACAAGCTCCTGCTACGAACTGAATGTCAAACGAAATCTAACAACAACGTTTTTCAACAAAATCGTTTACAAAGCGAGTTATCGGTGGATTTTTTTCCTTGTGGGACGCTTTTTTTTGTGCGAACCTTTTTTGTCAGTCCATTAAACTTTCACTCGGTATTTTACTTTTAAACCATAGTGAGGATAGACCATATTTAACAGTACTGAAGATTTTTCATAAGCCTTCTGGTTCTGTGGTGACCCGAAAAAATCACGAACTCGCGATCAATATTTATCTCTCGATCGTCCCGTTGTTACAGAGCTCGGAAGATCATCTGAACATCATATACCATCCAGAACACTTCAAGGGGCCAATTTTGTTCTCATTCCGCTCGAAAGCGTTTTTCGGCAAGAAAAAGGCAATGATCCGTATCGAGGATGGCGAGTGGTCCGATAAATTCTCCATCGACGTTGCTGGCAGCAAAGGAGTCGTTGTTTGTAAATACAACGAAAAAATTTATCAGGTTCGCTCTCGGTGAATTCTACTGACATAAATGAAAAATGTTATATTTTTGTTTATTATTCTCTCTATAGCTATACTTCTATAGCTATTATTATACATATATAATCGAAAAAAAATCGGCGTCTCGTCATAATTCAAAAATAACAAGAGCTGTCCGGCCGTGGACCCCATAAAAACTGAGACATTATCTCAAAAACAGCCTCCATTTTGAAATTAATCACTTCAAAAAAATTATTTTATACAGTCATTGATATGTACAATAAACCCTCTTTTTTGTAATCTCGATTTATTTTGTAGTACTTCTGAAAAAAATATCTGCAAAAAGCCTATGTTTTCGGCCGCTAGAGTGATCCTCTTAATATACATTTTTAATAATTGGTTATTAGTTAATTTTAATTATAAAAATTATAGAAAATTCGTGCTGACTGCGAGGGTGAAAAATATTCGAGCCTTTGGCAACACGTTGCTGAAAAATGTCTAATGCTGCATAATTTTCAGATCGGTGTCCACAATCAGCTCACATACAACTCATTGACGAAGCAGATAACTTTCACCCCGTACTTCATTCTGATAAACAATGCAGACTTCCTGATCGAGTGTCAAGAAGCCCAGAGACCTGCAGATCCAGTGACAACGGTGAGTAATTCTTTTTTTTTTAATTTGTAAGTTCAACAATTTTCAATATTTACAAATAAAATTAAGATTAAAATGATTAATTAATAATGATGAAAATGTAAAAGGTAAATCCTGGGGAATGTACCGCCTTTTGGCCTCACTCGGAATGCGAGAAAAAAATGTTGTGCGCCAAGGTCGCTGGCCACCCTGAAAAGACTGCACCGTTTATTTACACAGACGTTCACACGACTCTTTTGAAGCTTGACAATAAGGTAAATTATTTTTAAATATTTGTATATTTCTCACTTTCATAATTTAAGTATCTACTTAATTTAAGTATCTACTATATTTGAAAAACATTTTTTTACCTTTTTGTAGTACGGAGGTATCAATGTCGATATTCAAATCAATGAAGGGGGAGTTTTCATCTCGTTGTCGCCATACACTCACGGAAATTCTCCAGCTTTGATCATAAATCATACATCGCACACAATAAATCTTTGGGAAAAAGGCTCCATAAACGTTAGGTAAAAAAAACGCATTTTTCGCAACTTTAAATTATTAATAAGATATTATTTTTAATTTCACATAAAAATTATTCATTTATCTTTACAGATCAATTCAGTCTTTCAACCGAATGTTTTATACTTGGGAAAATCCTTCTGGACCGCGGAAACTAGTCTGGGAGGATCAACATAAGAAGGAAATTGAGGATGATTTAAGAAAGGTGATTTTTTTAAAATATTTAAATACTTGATTAGCTGTATTGACGTATTTATTGTTTCAGGATAATCTTGGCACGTTTACTCTGCCAGAATATGATCAGGAGATTTTCTACGTATCGTTCCTGGATGGGATTCAACGCGTACTTTTATTCACGACTTCGTTAAAAATAGCCGAAGAATGTCAATTGGCTGGTGATTTGGAAATCATCGATCAGGACATTACGATGAGCATCCACGGGGTCGGAATATCGCTCGTCAACAATTTGAACAGGGTGGAACTGTTGTACATGTGTATAGCCAGGTAAAATTAAAATCTAATAGCCGAAGATTTGAAAAAAGATTTTTCACGATATGAACTTATAACATGTATAATACGTAGCTCTGGAATCATTTGGGAGATTCGAAAATCAAACGGAAGTCGTTGGCGAGCTCTAAATACAAGGGAAGTTTGGATAATCGAAGATGCCTACCAAAAGTATATGAGAGAACTCCAAGTTGGCAGAGAGCCTGTCTCTCGGATAATGTTGGAACCAAAGTTGGAAGTTTGTATTTTCATAAAAATAAACAAATATTTGTTATCATTTGCGTTTTAAGGTAGTTATATAGGTACAGTCAATTAAAAAAGTTTTTATTTCAATTTATCTCCACACCATGTGGTTTTAGAGCTTAAGTTTATTAAGAAAAGTTGTTGCAAATTGTTTCAAGAACAACATACTCATAATTCAAGTCATCCAAGGTGACTTGTACTTGCTACTTGTATTTATGAAAATTAAAAAAAATCAATCTTAGGATTCTTTTTAAACTAATGGAAGCTTCTTTGAAGTACAATAAAGTACAATATATTTAACTCGTGTTCTAAAGGAAGCTTTTTTGTAGTACAATAAAGAGATATGCTAAATTTTAAGAAGGTTCACCATCTAGAATTCAAGATATTTGGGATTGAAAATAGCAATATTTAACATGAACTCTTATATGGGAGAGCACTAAAAATTGAAATTTTTAACAATAAACATCTCGATTTTCACGTGATGAAACCTCTCAAAATTTGATACACGTACAAATCGTATCACAGAAGGATTGTGCAAATTTTCAAGAAAATCCTAAATAATTGATAAAACTATAGAACTACCTTAATATAAAAATTACGAATTGTACTTAATTTTAGGTTGACTTTGCGGAATTGAAAATGTTTAAACCACATCGTGGATATTTGAGACGGACATTCCAAACCGGGCTGTGGCTGCAGTATCGTACGTCCGCACATCAAGTTCAGTTGCACGCCAAGATAAATCGTCTTCAAATCGACAATCAGCTTCCTGAGTGTGTCTTTCCAGTAATATTAGCACCCGTTCCTCCCCCAAAAAGCGTAGTTCAAAGTTCAGGTAATAGAATCACTAAGTTACCACATTTTTTCGATATTAGATTCAAACGTTAAAAAAAACCAAATTTTGATTTATTTCAGTTTTGAAACCGTTCGCCGAACTTAGTATGGTGAAACGTTTGCTCGAGCATAGTACCGTGCAGCAATTTCGTTACTTCAAAGTGTTGATCCAGGAGTTCCATATTAAAGTGGATATTGGTTTCATAAACGCAATCATGGGCTTCTTCGAAGCGAACGAAGTCAACGAAGCCGAAGAAGTAAGTAATAAAAAATATATATATATTTTAAAAGCATTTTAAAACTATTTAAGAACGAAAAATTACTTAATTCTCATATTATTCATTTTTTTAGAGCAAACTGTTCCAGTTGGATATGAAACTGGTGGACGAGCCTCTCATTTATCATGTTAATCTTATCACGACTGCTGAACAGAAAAACTTTTTCGACTTGTTGCATTTTTCGCCATTGAAGGTTCATCGTATATTTTTTAATACTTTTTTTTTGTTTATTTATATTTTTATTTTTGGAAATTTTTTAAAATGTTTCTGTTTTTACGCAGCGATTAATTTTTTTTCTTTCATTCGTACAGATTCACATAAGCTTTTCGATGACCGGAAGCGGAGGAGGACCGTCCGCTATGCCGCAAGTTCTCAATGTCTTGCTTCAAGGAATTGGCGTAACACTCACGGACATCAACGACATCGTCTTCAAGTAAATCTCATTTTTAAATAAATTTAATTACACTGGGCCACGAAAAAACATGTCTGTACTTTTGACCAGACCCCCCCTATTTTTATGTATTTTGGCGCGCTGAATCCGAATCTGGGCTCCATTTTGTCCGTACATCATCAAAATTTCAAGTAAATTGAGAAATACCGTTAAAAATGGAAAAAAAACTGCAGTTTTAATGGTAAAAAAATTTTTATCGAACTAGGACAAATCCAATTTTTGTGTGTTTTAATCCCCTGAATCCAAATCTCAAGCCTATTTGGCCCGTACACCCTTTAAAATCGAAGTCAATGGCAAAAAACCCCTAAAAATGCTGAAAATTGTAAAAAATTGCTATTATTATGATAAAAAAATGTTCTGAAACTAATTCAAGTATGATTTTGATCCGCTGAATCCGAATCTCGTGCCTATTTGATCGGCACATCCTTTAAAATATAAGTAAATTGCAAAAACTGTCAAAAAATCTCTGAAAATTGCAAAAGATTGCAGTTATTGTGTTAAAGAAAATTTTCTAAATTTTAGAGATTTTTTGGGGATTTTTGCAATTTACTTATATTTTAAAGAATTTACCAAATACATCAAAATCATACTTGATTTAGTTTCAGAACATTTTTTTATAATAACGAGCGACAACGCGACCGCTACGCGGCCGCTTTTTTGATGTTTTAATTGATATTTTGCTGTTCTTCTAGACGCATTCTTCATGCAACTTCGCATAATAATATAGGATACATCCGCACTGACATTTTTAAAAAGTATTTTGAAACGATATTATTAATTAGAAACACTGAACTATTCACTTTTCGGATTATTGAAAATTACATCGGAACTGACACTCAATTGAACTCGTCGAATTATTTCTACGAAATAAATTCGGTACCGAACTATCTGGCGAGACCCGACACGTCTTACCCCGACACTTTACATCGACGTACTAATTCCAAATTTTGTCATGAACCAGAATAATTAAGGCCTTAATTGGTTTTTCCACTCGACCTCGACCGATCACCATGGAAACCTTAATGACAGAGTCATTAACGAAAATTTGAAAATTTTT
>JAPYYW010002074.1:0-23056 GCA_030522545.1 Cremastinae sp. A BG-2022a | reverse complement strand
ACTTCCACATGGTGAAACCTTCTAAAAATTGACATACATGTACATACGACGGTAAAGAAAGTTTATGAAATATTTTAACAAAATATGTAATAAACGATACCATGACCATATCACCTTAATTAGATAATAAATGGCGTTGATCGAGCGATCGCTCATGGTATTAAATTAGCAATATTGGTGAAAACTTTTTGTGATTTTTTTCCTATAATGAAGAAGGAACGAGAGTTCGGACAATGTTTTTTTTTTGTTTTCCGCTCGTGGTTGGCGCTGACAAGCCTAATTGCGCATCGATCTCGATTAATGGATGTTAGCGCGTGTGTATTGGAGAAAGTAAGATAAGCCGGGGATTGTTCTGTACCGTTGCTTCGGCCTTGCAACGCCGTGAGACAATTGGTCATTTGTGATCACGATAGCTCGATCGGATTACACTGTCCCGCCATCCAACGGGCTACGCTAATACCCGACTGCGCGACGTCCTTATATCGATCTCGTTTAATTAATTTCCGCTTCAACTGAACGCCGTTTCGAGCCCAGTCCGGACTAAGCAGCTGGAGATCAACGAGTTCCAGTTTAATGACGCAAGTACCTCACGCGCCGACTGTCCTCGCGAACCAAATAAATTCTTTTTCCCCGATCTCACCGGTTATCAGACAAGAATATCCAGTACGATCTCTCGACCAACGTAATTGAGAAGTTTAACGTATCAAAAATTGAAGGGCATTCGAAAAATATATTTTTTTTTTAATATATGAAATTTTGGTACATTTTTATATGTAATTAGCCGACCAGACAAACGTTGTTTTGCCATATAAATTATTTGTAGTGTATAAAAATATAACTGTCTATGAAATGAGAGATAGCTTATTGTGTGAGAGAGACAGGAGAAAGGTCTCGTCCCAAATCCGTGCTGTTTACTGTATTAGAAAAGATACCGGTAAACGCCTTTCAGGGATAGTTGATCAAGTTATAATATATAAAATTTGTTTGTACTTTTGGCTAAACAACCATATATTTATGAAATATCCTGATCTTTTTAGATAGCAAAGCTTTCCAAAATTTAGTACCGATCGTTGTACGACATTAAAGAAGGTTCATCTAGTTTTTTGGAAAAAAAAATTTATAGAAAAAATTTCAATTGATGATTTTACGGACTGTCGCGTTATAAATATCTTTTTGCAAATTACAATGAGTTTTAAACGTCCAACATTGTTTTAATTAACAGAAAATTAATTTTAAAAAATTTTTTTCCATCTTTTTTCAAAGACCACAGGATTAAGGAAAAGCAGTTCTCTTCTTTTCTTCCCGGAAATTAAAATCCAAAAACATGGAAAAACTTTTGATTGATGTTGGCATGAGATATAATGAAAAAAGTTTAAACGTAATTACAGCCCTTTTGTCTTTTTCCCGTCAATATTGTACTGACATAGCACCACAATGGAGGGTTCGTAAATCGAACTGTTTCGAACGAAAAATGAGTTGTAAATAGGCAAACAAAAAGCTACGTGAAATGAGGAAGTCCGGTGTTGACGAGCTCTCACCGAGCGGATGGTTTAACTCAAACTTTTAATTAGTGACCAGGGAATAAGCTCCTATATTTGCCGTATACGTCAATGCTTAGAACATTGTTAAATTAATTTATTTCTCAAATAATAAAAAAATTAAAGAAAAAAGCAGAAAATGTTGCTCGTTCTAATAAACACTGTTCCTACAAACTTTTGTACAAAAACGTATATACTTAGTTGAAAAAACGCTTTTCCATCAATTTATTTGCATTGCAGTGATACGTCATCATTTGTTCCGACTCGGGCGAATTAATTGTTGAAAAAAATCTCGTGTGTCAGCACCGAGATTAATCGAAGCGATGCGTGTTAAGGGGAGGTTCTCATCAGAAGTGACCAAAAAAAATTTTTTTGCATTTTTTGATAGCTAATTATCCGTAGAATATATTCCCTAAACAGTTTTTACGAAATAATTTTTTTTTAAGATATAGCGAAAAATTGGGACTACCGGCAACAATGGAATATATCGAAACTTTAAATGCATTTTTCTCAAAACCATTTTTTTTTCTAAAAGAGCGCTACGATATCTCAAAAACTACTGAACTGATTACTAATAATATTTTGAAAAATTCATAATGTTCTACCTTTTATGGATACTACTTTTTCATGAAGGGCATTGACTCTTTTTTATTTTCGACACTTAACTATCGAACGACCTTAAGGATGTTGTGTTTAAAAACAAAAATAATAGAACATTTTAAAAAAATTTACATAATATTATAAGTAACATCTCTAAAACGTTGTGTAAAAATTTTAAAATAATTAGGAAGCTCCTCGTTAAGATATTAATTGTTAAAAATGGTTATTTTTTGTTCCTTCCCATAAGAGCACGTGTTAAAAGTTGCAATTTTATATAATAAATATCTCAGTAACGAGCTTCCTAATCAAAGTGAAATTTTGCACTGATCCTGGTACAGCGTTAAAGAAGCTTCATCTAATTTTTCAAAAAAATTTCATCATTTTACACCTGTCATTGGATTACCTTGAATTTGAAATATGTTTTTCTTCAGTTGATTTGCAGCAACTTTTCTTAATAAATGTTTACTCTCAAACGTCATATTGTATGGGAGAAAAACGTAAAACTTTTGATTTTTTGTTATACGCCCTTAACACCCTTAAATGAGAAAAAAAAATGTGCATTAAAGTGAGCCAAAAAAATTAACCTTATGGCTACTATAGTTTAGTAGCCATATATAGTGGCTAACTATTTTTAGTAGCCAAAATAGTATTTGATGACCCGTAAGTATACTATTTACTGAGTCTAGAAATTCGACTCCAAAGACTTTTCCTTAGAGAATGTAATGCCCTACAAGAATATGTGGGACTTAAATTTTTAGCTCAAACCGTTCAAAAGTTATTCCATTTTTAATTAAAAAAAAAAACTTTACATGTTATTTAAAAGGAAAATTTCAAATGCCGAGCGACACCTTTTAAAATTGAGCTAAAATTTTATCCCAACGGAGAGATTTTTTTTTTCGATAAATAGAATCTTTTAAAGCCATAAATTCGATAGATTAGTTTTTTTGGCTCACCCTAACGCGTATCTTTAATTTGCCGGTATCGGCGTACCCGCCGGGCTAACATATTTGCGTTTCGTCAAATTCTCGAGGGGCACGCATCAACTTTGTTTTTTGCCGTTCTCCAAAACCCGTAGCTGTGTACTCTAAATTCTAATGCATGGTAAAATAATTCCGCGCCCCGAAATTCCCTCAGCTTTCTACGCTGTCACGCGAACCGGGAAACCGGGGGAGGGGAGATGGAGAGCAAGAGAGAGAGAGAGAGAGATCGAGAGAGCACCGCGAGTGAACCGATTTATTTTCCGCGCTCGGGGGCGAGCGAGAGGGGATGAACGGGACGAGGAGGACACTGACGACTGACACGGGAGTGAATATCGCGCGAACGCAAAAATTCCAAGTGAAGAATGAAGAGATGGAAAAATAAAAAGATTCTGGGGGGACGAGCGAGCGCTGGAGGAAGGAGAAGAAGCCTCGCAGGAGTGTGTGAAAGGCTTGCGAATGGCTGCAAGATAAAAAAAAACAGAGAGAGAGAGAGAGAAAGAAAAAAAAAGGCACGACAAAAAGCAGGGTAAGGTGCGCAGCGAGAGAGAAACAAAAAGTATCCACGGTGGTGAGAAAGTAAGGGAGACGAGAAGATGGAAAAATCGGAGGGGTGGGAGAAATTCAACACCAAAAGAGCGTCGCCGGAGTGGAAAGTAGAGATATGCAAAACCACGAAGCGAGAATGCATTTTCACGAGAAATAGGAGTGAAGTTCGTGACTCGAGCAAGAGGTCGTAAGATGCTACGGAGTATCGATCGTTAACAGAGTGTGCGTACGTGTGAACGCTCTTCGTGTTCCAGTGATGTCTGATTCGAATGTGTATAATAATAATAATAATAATAATAATAATAATAATAACAATAATAATAACAACAATAATAATGATAATACGTCTGGGATACATGAAAACGTATACGCGAGACATTCGCTGAGTGCAGCACTCATCCGTTGTGTCGGAGCCTTCGGAGCTTTTACTCCCGACGGATCGCTCGGGAAGACAGCATTGTTTTCTGCACTGCCGTTATTTAACCGTAATGCATGTTGCATGCAGCGAATCATTTGTTCTTGTGAAAAACAGGACAATGTGACGTAAATGTTAAAAATGAAGGACGATCGTTTAATCGGTCGTGTGTACATGCACTTTTATTTTGAATTAGTGTCATTTGGTTGAGAATGTCTTTTAAGGATGGTTGAAAAAGGTTTATGAGTTTTTTTTTATTTTCTTGCTGCAATTACAAAATGCTGGAACGGCGTCTTAATTGTTTTAGAGTTTTTATCTTTCATTTTGTAATGAAGTTTTAACTTTATTGAACATGCACTGAGAGAAATCACGATAGTGGATTTTATCACAAAGTGGCAACTATGCTGATTATATTATAATTAAATATATGTTTATCGTAAAGTAAAGTATATTTAGGATAGAATTTAAACAGAATATAATTAGTTCTATAATAATTAGTAAAGTTGTCACTTTTGTATACTAAAATTTATCATTCTTTTCTCTCAGTGTGATTTATATATTATGGACAAGTTTGTTTTCTGTTATTGTTTTTATTGATTTTGTCAGAAAATGTATGCAAAATTTTTAGAGGTTTTATTATATATAAGTCGAAATATTTATAGTTGAAAAGTTGCAATTTTAACACTTATTCAAACTCTAAAATCTCGTACAATCGTATGCTAAGATTTTAGTAGATTTTATCATAAAATCTACTATAAATATCTACTATTTGATCTAAGTAGATTTTATCATAAAATGACAACTATATGAATAATTTGCGAACTAAATACATTTTTATAATTAATAGAATAGAAAATATAGAACACAATATATTTAGAGCAATATGTTTTAAAATGTGTCCTAAATATCGTAAAATATATTCAATTATATATATTAATTATTTCATATAACAAACTGCAGCATGTTTTTCTCTTACCGCATATATGGATAAATTTAAATTACTCAAAATATTCAAAATATTGAGAAAATCATTTTCAAAACTTTAAACGCAACCAAACGAAGAATTCAAGACATGTATGAAAAATAATGAAGACAGCCCAACAGATTGCAACATTATTCGATATTTATAAAAAAATATTTAATTATAAAATATGAATATAAGCTGTGCTGGTAAAATTATTCCATCTGTATGTGAGTAAATTATAATTCCTCAAATACCTATATATAATGACATAGAGATGCACGTAGGTATGCTTTGAGTTCATTTCGCTCTCTATGGTACATAGGGAAATTCTATTTACGTACTCCGAAATTGTACATGATTTACACGTTTGAGAATTTAATATCCCATGCAGATATCATTTCTAAATGCTTAATTCATTTAAAAATAAGATAAATAATTTTTACATTTACTTTCTGAAAATCTGAAAGTCAAATAATAAAACACAGTTGCTTCAATAAATAGAAATAAAACAAGAAAAAGTTGTACACCAAGAATTCTCCCCAATCTTTTCAATTACAATAAAAAAAATTAATTTACAAATTTACTATAACGAGCAGCAACGCAGCCGCTGCGCGACTGCTTTTTCCTTTTCGACCAGTTTGAATTGATATTTTGCAATTCTTCTAAGCGCTTATTTCATATAACCTCGCACAATACGCTCTATTCCCATGAATTAATTATAAGCTTCATGTTTTTTTAATAGAATATTTGATTGCAAAATTTTCTGTAAATAACAAAAATGTTACTTATACGGGGCGCAATCCAAGAATTGAAAATTGAAAAAACTGATATAAAAGTTCATTTTTTGCCTCAATCAATATGAATTCTTGGATTTCGCCCCGATTAATTAATATTTTTATCATGTGTATGTACAGGAAATTCCCGATCGAATAGGCGCTTAAAATCGAAAAAAAAAATTAAAAAATTTAGCGAGTCACACTGGGTCTCGTAGACCCATAAAAATTTCAATCAGCAATGTCTTACCTTTCTGTTGACGAAATCAGCTATATAGAGGGTGACTTATAGACACGAAACGAATCTGCCTGATTTTCTGCTTAATATGTTCCATGGGCCTCGCACTTTATTCACCACCATGATCCAAAACTCAATATTTTTTGTATTTTTTAAAATCAAATTAAACACCAAACACTATTCACTTTTCGTATGATTGAAAATTAAATGCACTGAAACTGATACTCAATTGAACTTGTCGAATTTCTACGAAATGTTTTTCGATAACGAACTACCCGGCGAGACCCGACACGTCTTACTCCGACACTTTATACCGGCCAACTGATTTTCCAAATTCAGTTGAAAATCCCAAAATGACGACCGTGTTGGGTTTTTCCCTCGATCTCGATGAATAATCACCGTGGATAAACAATAGTCAAGGTATTTTCGGAAATTTGGAATTTTTTTCCTTGTTACGCTCGACTAACTTTCTCTCTTTTTTTATGTTTATGATCCCCGAACTATCCAAGTATATTTTTCCAGGTATATTTGATATAAATAGTAGAAAATTGTGTCGCAAGTTTTTGTCAAATTCTTACACGTATAAGTTATATAATAAAAGTAAGCTGAGAAAATTGAGCTTGTTCAAAGACCTCAGTCTTCAAGAATCGAAAATAGGAAGATTTCAGCATTTCAAGTGGCGAAATCTTTCCGTGTCCTCGACGATATCTTCATAATGGATAATTCCCGAAAATTTTTGCAAGATCAAATGAATGATTCAAACATTATTTTCAAAGCATCGCATGTTGAATTTTTTTTAATGAGCAGAGATTATAGCCAAAAGTTAATGCGCTCCACATAATGCGCTCTCTATTCCAATGAGTCTTTTGGAGGCTTCAAAAATTTTTTTTTAATATAGGAAAACAAGAAATAAATTTTTTTCATTCACACACATATAAAAATAATACAAGTATACATGAAATTTTTCAATTGCTTATTGTAACTATTTCAATTCGCCCTCACAAAGTTTTCTCAGCAACGCTCGTAAAATTACGCCTCTCGACATTTCGAATAACATTTTAAGAAAAATGGATAAGACGGTTTTACGCTTGTGTTATTTCTTTGGCTTCCCGCTGGCAATCGTTTTTACGTCGAAACTCCGTTCTCAGCACCTTCGCCCCGGTACGAAAGCGTTTCCCAGATATTTCAAAATCTCGAAATTACAAACGAAGTCGAGTTTCTGTCAAAAGCGGGTTATATGCGAGGGGATCATCGAACGTTGGTGGAAAATAAAGCTCGGCCATGATAATACATAAGCGCGTAATGTAAAAAGAGCGAGAGAGAGAGAGAGAGAGAGAGAAAGGAATATCCGCAACGTTCGCGCACAGGAGATCGAACATAAAATGTTTACGACGAACATTCATCACCCTTTCTCCCTCTCCTTCTCTCCCGATTACTATCTCGTTGCCAGGGCTGGAACAACGAGGTACTTCAATCGCGTTTGTCGTAGTAATTCAAAAAAGAAATATAAGGAAAGGGAAAAATAGGAGAAAAGGGGGAAGGAAAGATAAAATGTACTCTCGTTGTGCATGGCCGATATTTATGGCTCGGCATTGATCAATTCTCCATAACGGTGCTCCTGGACATCGCTTCTGTTACGCTTTTCTCCCGTGGCCCCCGTCAGCTTATGGAATATTCTACCAGCGGAGAGCGAGCTCTCGCACGTGTTCGAAATTACATTTTTCGCGTTATTATGATCGTACGATGAATATTACAAAAACTTTTGACACGTGTTCTACGTTCTATGATAGAGTCTGGTAATTTGGAACCTTGCTACAAGGTAATTATGTATATTGAAAAATCATTTTTTTTAAAAATAGAATTTCATTGAAAATTTGCAAAAATCTTCTTTAGTATGTAATGTTCAATTGTATATTAAATTTTAAGAGGTTCGTCGCATAAAAATTGAAATATTTATTGTGAAAACTTACGATTTTCTAATTTCTTCCATCAGGGCACCTGTTAAATATTATTATTTTTAAAACTTGATATTCAAACTTCTAAATAATGATATTATTTCAATTTTTGCGTAGCTCTTTAAGGACTTATAGCAAAAAATTAATTTAATTTGTAAAACATAGACAATGGTTTCTAGCCTTTTGCCAAAAAGTTGCTAATTCCTTGTATCTTCATTTGAATATCATTTTGCAACTTGAGCATATTTCATCAACAACTTAACTATTTTTTATTGCTAAAACAATTAATTAAGAAAATTTATTAGAAAAAACTAGACAAAAACTTTTGAATTTGCTGAAATAACATTTTCCAATAACGTGAAAACATTTAGCAAAATGTATTTCCATTTTTTTACGTATTATGAAGAATTTGAACAAAATTGTGTCAACGTTTTTACTTTCGATCATGTTTATTTAGTAGAAATAACGAAAAACTGCTTTGAATTTCGAGAAATTCAAAGTTTAATAACTCTGGAATTATTTTCAAATTGAATACCAAAGTTTATTGCGTATTCCAAAAATTACGAAAATAAATATATAGACATAACTTCATCATTCAAAAAATATATCTTCAAATAATCCTTCGAATAATACGTAAATGAAATTAATTTAAAAAAAAAATGAAATCATAAAAACTTACTCAGCGTCAATCCTATGAATCCCAAGAATTGAGAAATGAAAAAATTCTCATAAAATTGTATTCCTTATTGGAGTAAAATAGGTACAGCTGTTGATAAAAATATTTACAACATCGATCATCGTTTTATTTTTTAGTTTGGTACTCGGAATATTGCTTTTACGCGGTCTGTTGCACGGTTCTGAAAGAACGATGAGCAAACTTGGAGCAAAGGTTGTGAAATAACTACGAAGCGAAGAAGAGGAGGTGAAAGAGGGAGCAAGAGACTCGAAGGAAATTGCTTGTTCGACGGTGCAATCTTCACGCTAATTTATTAGCTGTATAGGATCAATTTAATATCTTCCGGCAGCACCAACATCGAGAGCTTTGCACTTCTCGTTCTCGTTAACATGCCTCCAAATAAATGTATACCCACCAACGATATACCGCTCCTTCCACGACCTGTTGTACATCAAATACTCGAGTGTACATTGCACTTTTTCTCTCATAATTGTTTGTACGATGAAGAAGTAGGAAAAGAACGAAGAAATTGCTCGTTCCCTTTATCCCAGATACTCGTCTGAATTTTTTCATTATTGTTCGTGCACCGTATATAAAAAGAGAAAAGTAACATTTTTCGAAAATAATAACAAAGCGTATTGGAGAAACCGATGAAAAATTTCATTAAACGACTGTATATTGCTTTCTGAGAATTCCTTAGAGTACTTTGATTGCAAACACTTGTTTCGAAGGAAAATTATCGAAAATTTTACTTTTTGTCAATAAATTAAATAATACATGTAAAAGACGCAAGTAATATTTTTGTTCATAATTTTTTCATTTTTTTTTTCATAAATATATGCAGTGACAGTGATTTTTTGGGTGCAATAGTCGAAGGCCACCCTTTATTCACAAATAAGGAATTTAAGTTTGTAATTTTGACTGTTCCTTCAAAGACCCAGTGTACACACGGAGGGTTAAAATTTGAACAAGACAACCTGTGTCGGATTAGCAACTTTATAATATTTTGAAAAACTCGTAAACTTTTATTCTGTTTTTTACAAACTACTTCTTCCTGAAAAGAAGTGATCCCTTTTTTAATATTATACAGCACACATCTATCGAGCCACCTCATAGGTCGTTCATCAAATCGTTTATCAAGAAAATGACGAATGGCGAAGTATCCGGCGCCGAGTCATATTTGACACGCTCGTACGGAGAGGAGAAAAAAAAATTAAAACGAAGAATGTGTTTTAGAGCTGAGCGACGTGACGGCTGAGCGAGAGATAAAGAGGAAAGAAACGTAAAAATTCTCCGGTCGAGCCAGAATTCGGGCTAATCTTCAGGTAGGATTTATACGGTCATTCTTTACTCAAAAGCTGAAGGCGTCGAAAGCTCGTGCGTATACGTGATCGGTGTTTGAAACGGGAGAGATAGAGGCGCGCGGTGACGGACGTACGGCCACCCGGGTCGTAAGACCAGCATCGCGACAAGCTTTTTCGCAACATCTTTCTTTACGACTCAAAAGAGAGGCCCCTTTACAGTCTCTTAGCGTCTATTTCCTCATAACGCCGCCCGGAGGCTCATATCCCCCCATTTTATTTCTCAATGTTACGAATTGATAAAACCAACGGTTACAAATGAAACAGAGTTTCAGCGCGCATTTCACCAGATACGTTTTTCCGTTTGCTATAAAAAAATAAATAAAAAAAATACGAAATAGACATAAAAGATACAATTTTGCAAAGTAAAGCGTGTATACGCGTGTGTGCCAGTAGGAAAAATCATTGTCTTTTTTATCACTCAACGATGGCTTGCAATACTAATTGTCTAAGGGAGTTGTAAGGTCTACTAGTTCATTTATTCGAAATAGCGCAAACCCAGACACTATATTATATGCTGCAATATTTCTTAGGTCACTTTAAAAAAAATTGTGGATGATAGAAGAATAATGAAATGAACCAAATTTTTATTTATTTAAGAAAAAAAAACAAAATTTTATACGTGATAATGTGGTATTGAATAGGTATTGATTCTTTTAATCCTAGGACCCTTTCCTAAACCCCAGATAATTGTAACGATTTTGGAATTTAGAAAGTTTTGCTCGTTCAATTACATTTTTCGCTGCAGTAATTAAATATGAGGTCCTTTTCCAGTTTTTCATTTCATTTTTCAGGATTTGGACAATGAAATGAGAAAAAAAATAAACCTCTGTACGATAAATAGTCAGCTACATTGAGTTGTAGGGTATTTATATCATACAGATAGTGTAAGTCGCGAAAAGTCGTTGGATGTTGTGTTTGAAAATTTTTGAAAATTTTACATAATGTATTGAATAATATCTCGGGGAGATGGTGTAAAAGTTTCATAAACTTTTCATTAAAATATTTATTGTTAAAAATGGCTATTTTCTGTACATTTCCATAAGAGCACGTGTTTTAAAGATGTTCTGTTCAAAATAGAAAATGATGGAAAATTTTTGAAAATCTCACATAATGTTAAGTAACATTTTTAAAAGGTTGCGTAAAAAATTCACGACGATTAGAAAGCTTCTCATTAAGAGACTAATTGACAAAAAATGGCTATTTTTTCTACCTTCACATAAGGGCACGTATTTAAAGTTGCATTTTTGTATAACAAACATCTCAGTAACGAGCTTCCTAATTTAAGTGCAATGTTTCATTGATCTTAGTATGGCGTTAAAGAAACTTTATTTAATTTTTCAAAAAAATTTCATAATTTTTTTTTGTGCAATTACATGGAGAGTAAGACTTGTCATTGGGTGATGTTGAATTTTAAATATGTTTTTCTTCAGTTGATTTGCAGCAACTTTTCTTAATAAATTTTTACTCTCGAATGACTTTCTATCAAAGAAAAAAGTTGTCAAACTTTTGATTTTTCACTGTATGGACTCAACTCTTTTATGGTGATATGAAATACTCTTTTAACGTGATGTGAAACACCCAGTTTTTAGTGTATTTTCGGACAAATCCCACGTTCGTATTTTTCAAACAAATGAACTAAAATTTGAATATGTTATGTGCAGTGTACATTGTACTAGAGCGTGACATTCTTGGAATTTCAAAAAAATTTTAAAAACCAAAGTAAAAAATTTGTTTTTTGTTTTTTGAAATTCCAAGAATGTCAAGCATTATAGTATAGTGTACACTGCATAATACACTCAAAT
The DNA here is from genome assembly GCA_030522545.1 of Cremastinae sp. A BG-2022a. Taxonomy (NCBI): domain Eukaryota; kingdom Metazoa; phylum Arthropoda; class Insecta; order Hymenoptera; family Ichneumonidae; species Cremastinae sp. A BG-2022a. Next base: position 11,205 of record JAPYYW010002074.1, on the reverse strand, counting down.
TTCAATTCATATTTTTGAAAAATACGAACATGGGATTTGTTCGAAAAATCACTTGAAATTGTATGTTTCACTTCACCTTAAGTGTCATCGCGTAGGGTATCGTAAAAAAAGGCACAACGAGTAATAAAGAGCTACAATTTTTAAAATTTTCAAACTATTGAGAAAAATTGATAATACCAATCCTAAAAAATTTATTTGAAAATAATAATAATTTAATTTCCCTTTTATTTAAGAATGAATTGTAAAATCGGGAAATACCCATGAAAATGAGGATTGGATGTATAATAAAGGTATAAAATATAGCTTCGTGTCGGTACGAAACAAATGAAAAAAAAAAGATCTTGAATGTTTGGTCACGGGCGTCGCGAACGGTAGAAATGGAACCGCAGTGATGACAAAGATAGGCCGAGAGCACTCGGTTAAAATACACCTTAATGCAGAAACTCAGGCGTGTGTGTAAACGGAACAACGATGGCGATAGAGACGGAGAGAAACGAGGCCGGAACGAGGCGGTGCGGGCTGCAAATTCGATGAATGCGCTCGGGGATGGAACCGGTTGTGCGGCTGTGAATGTATCGGGCGTTTTCACCCGGAATCTATGCGAGACGAGTGGAATCCGCTTCAATTACTCCGTAATATAGTGCAATAGTTCGCATAATGCGACCCGATAAGTGGTGGACCGTTTTCCATCCTCGGACGAGACGAAAGGCCAGAGATGATGCAGCCTCCGTATACTGACCAGCACCAATGAATTAAATGATGAATATACTATACTTACCTCCATTCACCACTTGCTTTTGCATTATCTCATCTTATCCGCCTGATGCTCGCGATTAAATAGATTCGTTGCGCAAATTACGGACGCCTAATCAAACAAATGAATATTTCATGCAATTTATATGTGTTTTTAACATCGTTCACTATTCAGGAAATAGTTTAGCTTGAAAATACAAGATAGTTCTCTACGAAAGTCTGCAGAAAATTTTTATATTCAGTATATAAGTAAATTGAGTAGTTTCTAATTTATTAGAAAAAAAAATCGAGGGAGGTTGCCGATGTCATTTTCGAGAAAAATTGAATTGAAAATGTGCTTTTTAACACGAAAATATGGCTGAAGATAGTAATTATGTACAATTATTTGGGTTTTTGTGTTGTTAAAAACTGCAGATTTAAATTTAAAAAACCTCTCATTTTGTTTGTCATTAAAAAATATGCAATTAAAAAAAAAGTATGGGCCTATTACCGAGCTTTCTAATAAAATAAAATATAATTAGTGGAAATTTAAGCTACAAATCGCAGATCTCCAACGTTTCTTCAAATATTTGGCCACTTTGCCCGCAACGTAAGACTTTTAAAATGGCATAAATAAGTAAATAAACATATCTATATATAATAATCATGCGTTTTATAAAAAAATGAATTACTTATTTTTACAATTTTTTGCTGCCCCCACAAAATACGGACCTTTGCTGAAGAACTACCTTTAGTATCAATTGTAGTAGTTTATAAAACAATAAGTGGTTCAATTTTTTATAAGTTGTGGGAATGAATTATAAAAATGGTTTAAATTTTATCAGATTTTCATTTTTAAGAATTTTCATATTATTACTTGTCATGAAAAATTTATATAATTGCTCATGATGCAAATAACAAAAGCTTATTTTACTGTCACATTTACTTTATATCCTATAGCTGATTTCGATAATTATTCAAGAGTGAATAAAAAATATTCAAAATACGTTGATAAGTGCCAAAATTTTGGTATTTCATTTCAAAATATGTGAAAAATTGTAAAAAAATTCAAACATAAATTCACCAAATGATATCTGAGTGATCGCACTCTGAATTTTTAGAATTTTAATATTTTTTTCTTATAGAAAATGAATGTGTTTACCCTGAATATGAACAAAAAAACTGTCACTTAAGGTAAGGCTCGCGTGAAAATCACACAAATCTTCTTTGATGTCATGTTGAAATGTATGTCAATTTATATGAAGCTCTATTATCTATAGTAATCGAGATATTAATTATAGAAAATCGTCTCAATTTTTAATTTCCCATAAGAGCTTTTGTTAAAAGTGGCAATTTAAAAAAATAAATATCTCAATAAACAAATGATGAAGTCTATTTAAATTTTGCACGCATGTTTATAATATAATGTTAAAGAATATCAGTATAAATTTTGAAAAAATTCTCTCAAAAAAAATTCAAGTGATGATTACATTTAGTTAACACGTACAGCCAAACTTTTGAATGTACTATCACACGAATACTACTTTCAAAATTTATGTCACATGATTGATTTATGATTTTAAAAACAAGTTGTATAAGATTCGTGATCGCTCTCGTTTATAAATATATTTGCCTCGTGTCGCTGCCGCGACTCTTGATAGTAGAAACCTGAAGAATGTGCTTTTAAAACAATGGCAAAAACAAGGCCAAGTGAAAATACATATATAACCTTGCTTTTCACGTGAAAAAAATCTTGAAGCGTAGCTTACAAAATTATCAGTACAGTGATAGGAATTTTATCACTAAAACAGCAGTTTATTCAAAAGATTGGTGGCACTTGTTGACTGAATGATTGATATGTAAGACAGCATTCCTTGGGTTTTCTTCTACAATCAACTAATGTTTTTCAAAATCATAAACTTTTCAATATGAAATTAAAAAAAATTCCAATGGAGAAATTATGCGCATTCCGATGAGAACGCAAGATAATTCAAATATTTCTCAACTATTTAATGGTTTTCTTACTTTCAGATAAAAAACCAATTATTTGGGCATTAGAACTGATACACCTGGGTCCATTAAAGTAGGTTTATCATTACAATCAAATCGAAAAGTTGTTTTTTGAGTTTTTATTTATATCATCTTGTTTTTTAAATCAAGCCTATAAAAAAATGTTATATCAATTTATCCAAGACCAACTTTACTTTAATTTTAAAATACTTTAAATTAAGGTAAACCGAGATAGCCTGCATTTTATAGTTTCTTTTTAATTTATTTTCAAAGTAACACCGAAACCCTATTTCATAACAGAGATGGGCACAACTCGATGCTTTTCTGGGAAATGAAAATTATTCAATGGATTGATGCTTATTTCATCAATGGTGCAATAAACATCATTCATTAAAAAATTTTCTTTTCTCAAAAAAGTACCGAGCTCTGCCCATCCCGGATTCATAATAATTTTTGTTCTTTCCATAAAAAGATTGTGCTCAAAAACATTTTGCAATTATATAAAGGACGCCACTGATGAAAAATAGCACGACATTTTTTTTCTAAATATATTAAATGGCAATGGATTTTTCAAATACTGTTTATTTGCAAATCATAAGGATTTGACAGTCTCTAACGCTATTATAAATGTATCACTGTACTATGTCTAATAATTACTATATCATTTGGTGGAAACGTCACAAATTTTTCTTTGCTTCGATATTTCACCGCTAGAAGAACAAAGTTCGATTCTTGTTAGGCTAGGCATGGTGGGAAAGAAGGAGGTTTCAGATCTGTATATAAGCACGGGCCGGTAACGTTTATGTATCAATCGGCAGTGACTTCTTTGAGGTTGATTTTAAAAAGTCTGTCAAAATCGAATTCTGAAATTATTTAAAGCAATACGAAAACATTTAAAAAATGAATAAAATACTGGGAATCACGTTTTTGTTATGTCTACTGGCTGTTGGTGAGTTCAAAATTTGCATACAATTATGTGTATATCGAGAAAAATAAAAAACTTTCTTTTATATTTACGAATCAAAAACAGATAGTACTTAAAAAAAAATTAGAGAATATACAATATTCGTGTGTATTAGGGTGGGTCAAAAAACGTGATATTTTTTTTTCTCGTCGGCCATTGAAAATCTTGTTTCTAAGCACCTCTAGAGAACTCTTACCGAATATTAGCTCTTTATATATTGATGGGAACATCCTCCGCATCGCAATTTTCAATTTTTTATTAGTCTCGTATACGGAAAAATTCGTATCTTACGGTACATTAAACTTACAGTAATTTACAAGCCATATTTTCGTAGGAAATTGAACGCTCTATAAAAAAGTTCTCTTGTTCATTTTCTGTTAATCTCACCAATTTAAAGATATTTGAGCTCAAAGTTTTGATAAATTTTGAAATTTTTTTTTTCCATTACAATTTTATAACTCACTGAATTATAAGCATAATAAAATGGATAATATATTTTTTGTAGGAAATTGAAAGCTCTACAAAAAAGTGCTAAATTTTTCATTAATCTCACCATTTCAAAGATATTTGAGATTAAAGTTGGAAAAATTGAAAAAATCATTATTTTTGCATCATAAATCACTAAGTAGTAAACAGAGAATGAAATAGGTAATAAATTTTTTTTTAGGAAATTAACTGATCTTTAAAAATGATCTCTTGTGTTTAGTCGATTAGAAAAAACGTTAAGAAGATATATTCAATGTTAAAATTAATGATGAAGTTGAATGTTGAAATTTCAGGATAATGAATAAAAACTGATTACCAAGATTTAGAATATTATTTAGTTATTTAGAATAACTAGATTATATTTCTTCGAAGCACAAGAAAAATTTTTTTTACAGCAAAAGGTATATATTTTTAGGTTAAAAAAATACATTTTTTAAAGCAAAAGAAATATAATTTTTAAAGCAAAAAATACAAATTGTTTCTGCCATCTGAGGATGTTATCGAAAAAATAGTGAACTGTGACTAAAGGGTTACGTGAATTTGAGCGGAGAAAAACGCATATTTCCACTAATTTTTTAAAAATATAATAAATGTTTAACTTTGTTTATACTTTTTAGTATATAAAAAATTAACACTTGAACAGTATTTTCAAAAATATTTGTTTAAACATATTGAAAGCTCATCCGTTAAGACCTATTGACAACTTCTTGAAAAAAGTATTCATCCGGTGGACGCGATAACATATCTGATAATATTGTCAGAACATTAAAAAAAAAAAAATTTCCATTAGCGGATAAGTATAGCTCGTAATTGAACGATGTTTTTCTTAAATCACAGCTTATTTTACAAAATAAAACGTGATGAGAATTTGATCGAAAACGGGGTATACTTGCGTCCATCAAAAAAGGATACTTTTTTTCGAAAAGTCTTAAAATCAGTAGTGAAAACAGAGGCATACGAGACTCGCCTATGTTCATGCAGGGGGATAAATGTGATATAGATTTTTTCGACAAAAATCGAATACTAAATTGTGAATAATGTGAGATTTTGTGATTTATATTTAGTGATTTATGATTTATATTTAGTGAAGAATTTCGGCGCATTTTTCAAATTAAATCAGAAAAAAAATACAATAATTTACTGTAAATCGACACGATCGTCTTGATGCTTTGACGTTACCGATCTTGCTTTCTTTCATTACTTGACGTCAATACACTACCGTGTCTTGAGGTATACAGCAAGATACGAATTTTTCCGTAAGAGACCAATTAAAAATCGAAAATTGCGATGCGGAAGTTGTTCGCATCAATATAATGAACTAATATTTAGTGGAAATTATCTAGAGGTGCTTAGTAACAAGATTTTCAATGGCCGAAGAGGAAAAAAAATATCGCGTTTTTTGACCGACCTTAATGGGCATAAATAGGAAATAAATATAAATTAAAGAAAATTGTAACATTGTCAGTTACTCATTTGTATGTTTTATGTAAAAATATTAGGTTTATTTTTTTTTTGATTTTAGGCATAAATGCATCAGGACATAAAAGAACACTATTTAGTTCTGGAGATTATCTAAGTACTCAAAGTACGTGCGACGATCGATGGGATTGTGAAACTATCGAGCAATGCATTAGTGGAAAATGCCAACATGCCTGTATAGGTATCGATCGTTATTGCAAGAGCCTGGACAAGAAATGTCGAGTCGTGGATTATGGGCTTTTTGATCCACAACCTGAATGTTATACACCCTAATAATGTCTAAAAGTTACAATGGAAATTCTATGTCATACGTTGACTGTACTGTAACTATTATAGTTTGAGTAAAAAAATATATAAATTAATGTGAATGAAAATTGGTTGAGGGAATGCTAAATCGAGAAATTGTCTAACACATTATAGTATTGTATACGATACGTTGGACAATTTAGATCACACACAATGTATGTTATAAAGTTAAATAAAGAATAAACATAAAATCAGAATGAGAAATGAAAATTTGAAAAAAGTTTTTTTTTATCATTACATGTGTAAAAACAGTGATTTTAAATACCAATATCCCGATTTCTAAACGGTAAAACTTTCTAAACTTTTGCACGAATTTTTACACTATGTTTTTTTTCTTAAATAATTCTATAGAAATGAAATTCATCTCAGATTACACACTAAAGTACCTTTTGACTATTACGTTAAAAATAATCTTCACATTTTTACTGCTGATAATCAACATGGCAAATCGGTGTTCTCATAAGAGTCGCGACACAAATGATACTCATATTTGTATGAATATGATAGAAAAAAAATTGTAATTAATTTTAATAAAAAATATTTGCTTAATAAGAACTTCATGCTGCTCGCCAGCAATAAAAATATGAGAAAACAGTTTACGCTGACCATTCAGCGAGACCCGAAAACACGCTCACTTCCAATATCTCAGAAATGTATTTTTTTTTATTTTCTAGTAACTCTCATCACAGTACGACATCCATAAAGATGTTATCAATAATGTAGATTGAAAGAGAAATTTATTTTCTGGAATCAAACGATTGGAAAAGTTACCAGCTAAAAAATCCGTACAAAAAAACATGTCTTTGCTGACTATTTAATGAAAATATTCTTAATTAAAAGTTCCATTTTTAACATCAATAAGATGTGAGCACACAATCCCCCATCTTTATTTTTCATTTATTATATTCATTATAGATTTTTAAAACTATAGGATAAAAAAAACTTGAGGTTTCGGGCCTTTTGTATTAAAGATAAATTACGATAAAACGTCATAAATTACATAAATTACGATTACTTAAACGTCAAGTTTTATATAGTAATACAGTAAGCATTGATAGGTTTTCTAATCTCATTTATAACAGTAACTTTATCAAAGGTTTTAACGAAATGTTAAGGAGGTTCGATCGTATCTTCGCCTGCGCGTATTCGTCTTAATCTCTTGAAAATTAATATTGACGCTCTTTGACATCTTATTAAAAGATTCGCAAAATTAGAGGAAACTTCATCGAGTAGATATCGAGATATTAATTGTGTAAAATTGTAACTTTTAACACGCGGTATATGAGAATAAGTTACGAAAAAAGCGATTTTTAAAAATGAATATCTCTACTTCTAGATGATAAATATTATTAAATGTGGTCACAAGTTAGGTATCACATTAATGTCAATGTGTGCCAAATTTTAGCCAAAAAAGTTGACAAATAATTTTCACGTGAGAAATGATCGAACCTCACCTTAAGGGCGTTGAGTCCGTAAAGCAAAAAATCAAAAGTTCAACCAATTTTTTCTTCCACACGAAGTCGTTTGAGAATAAAAATTTGTTAAGAAAAGTTATTGCTGCAAATCAACTGAAGAAAAACATATTCGAAATTCAAGGTCATCCAACGACAGGTTTACTCTCTATGTGATTGCACAAAAAAAATGATAAATTTTTTTGAAAAAGTAGATGAAGCTTCTTTAAACGCCATACAAAGATCAGTGCAAAATTTTATTCAAATTAGGAAGCCTGTTACTGAGATATTTATTATACAAATTTGCTACTTATAACACGTGCTCTTACAAGAAGGTACAAAAAATATCCATTTTTAACAATTAATATCTTAATGACGAGCTTATTCCTAATCGTGAAATGTTCACACAACCTTTTAGAGATGTTGCTTAATATTATGTAAAATTTTCAAAAAAATTTTCATCATTTTCAACTTTGAACCCAACATCCTTAAAAAACAAAAACTGAATCACAATTTGAAGATCAATAAGATTTGGGATTATTGTCCCGTGCTTTTAGCGAGCAGAAAATGCACACGTGGCCGAACAATAATACACGTGTCTGGGAGGGGAGAAGCCGAATTTTCGCGTCGATGTGAATAATGCACGTATATACTCGAGTTTTCGTGTCCGGTTTCCGGAGCTTCGGGGAGCACAGATAGGCGGAAACTATTTCATAGCTAATAGCGGAGAGTTATGCACTTACGAATCATAAATTCGGTAATAACCGAGGGAGAAGGAGGCGGGCGTGTGAAGGGGTGCGCGAAGGGTTAAATCGCCACGAGGGTGTCGTAGGACCGGGGAAAACGGCCTCAGCGACACTCCTAGCCGAAGCGTTCACACGGCCACGCGGACGCGTCTCTATTTGTGTAATCGCTGGTAATGGACGACTGGATTTTCGTACGAGTCGCTATATACGCGGAACATCGAGAGTCATCACTTTCTGTGATAAAAGAGACACGGGTTTATAGCCAATTTGACAATTCGATATCGACGATAAATTTCTGGCCGACCCTCCTCTCCCTCGCGTTCATACTTTTTTTTTCATCAGTCATAACACGCTTCTATCGAAAATTCTCATCCGTGGTGTCCGTGACAAGTTTTTTTTCCATAATCATTCAATTCGTTTATCGGGCTGGAAAAAAAATTGCAAAATTTGTGATAGACATTTTTTTGCTGGAAAAGGGATGTATATTTAGTCATGATGGCTTGCTATTGATGATTAAGGGTGTGAGTCTGTACAGCAAAAAATGAAAAGTTTGACAACGTTGTTCTCCCATATAAAGTCGTTTATGAGTATATATTGGCAGTACGTTAACTCTACTTTTCACTTCTCTACTCGAGACCGTATTTTAAGCTAAATTTGGCTTTTTTAAACTGCAGAAGAGTTTCACCAGACGGTGAAGCATCCAAAAAAATTTCACACCTTCTAATATACAACACCAAAGAACGTTATATACATATTTTCAACGAATTATCTTGGGAAAAAATTTAGTTGATAAATTTGCCTTTACGATACATGTTTAACCTAAAAATTTGAACGTGCCCATCATCGAACTATCTTAACAGGTGTCGAAACTCGTATTTTCAATGAAATAGTAATTTATGTACCTAGGTAGAAAAGTGGGCCATTTCAACCTGCGTGCTAAATTGGCACCCGAGTCAAAGACGAGGGTGACAAACCACGCAGGTAAAATGGCCAACCTTCCTTCATAGGTATATGTATATTATTTTTTTCCATAACTCCGCAAAAATTTCGATTTTTTGGCCTATTTGAGGGAGGAAAGTTAATCTTTTATGCCGTCTAAAATTGGCTGCCTTCCGTCAATTGATGCGAAAAGTAGCCTTTTCCGAAGGGCAGAAAAGCCAAACTTTCCTCCCGCAAAACAGGGCAGAAAAACCGAACTTTCGGCGGAGGTGTGAAAAAAAAAATAATAACTATTAATATACAATGTGTTTCCTGAACTTTAAGAATGTTGTACCGTGACAGTCCAATCAAAAAGTTTCGGCTCATTTTTTCTCACATACCGAGTGGTTTGTGAGTCTAGTTCATTAAGAACAGTTTACAAATTGTCTCGACAATAACATAGTCGTAATACAAGGTCATTCAAGGTCAAATGCACTAGTTATATGATTACCAAAATGTCGAAAAAAAATTTCGACAGATTTTTTTAAAAAACTAAACATACATTCTTTAATGTTTTGTAAAACCTCATGCCAAATTTTATAAGGTTTCACCGTGCCGAAGTTGAGATATTTGTTGTTAAAAATCGATATATCAAACACGTGCTCTTATGGCGAAATACCGAAAAGTGCAATTTTTTCCAATAAATATCTCAACTTCCGTACGGCAAAACGTTCTAAAATTTGGAATACACGTGCACATTGTGTCAAAGAACGTCTATACAAATTTCTATTAAATTCTATCGAAAACGATTTCACGGTACAACATCCTTAATATTGATAGAAAAATTTCGTCGTCTCGGTACAAAAAAAAAGTTCGCCATCTATGCATTTACCCAAATATATTTCATTGTTACGAGCACGGCGAAGTGACGAAGAAGAGAGAGTTTATTTCATTCCCGGCGAGAGCCAATTAAAGTTTGTCCGGGCTTGATCACAGAACAAAAACATGGCTGGTGGTGGCTATCGGAGCGGACACACACGTCGTTTCCTTTATGAAAAGGCAAAAATTTCGCGCCCGACACTATATATATTATTAAAAGAAAAGGGTGTTTGACGGGTATCCCGCTCATCAACAAGCTTGCACCGTGGGGGGGAAGGAAAGAATCGTGTTGGGCAGAGGAAACAAAAAAACGAATGTTTCATTGATCGTTATCTCCAGTGGAACGCGAACGGAATGACAATTTCGTTATCCGCATTCCCTTTGAGCGGGAAACTCGGTCTAATTGGTCCACACTTTATCTCCTTTCTTTCTCCGGCAATTCGTCGATCTCGCTCGCTCTCTCGCCGACGCGCGTCCCTCTATTTTTTGTTTTCTCCTCCCGATCTCTTTTGTGCGATCGAAAAGAGAGAAAAGCTCGTGGCACTTGTCATCCCGACTATGGGCCAACATGCTTTATCTCTTATCCAGTTCTTTCCTTCATTCCCTCGCGATTCCCCGCAGCGATGCGTCCCGGGATCCCCCTCGTTTTCCCTCGCATCCGGCGTTCCGTATTCGTGCGTTTTCTCTTTGTAGCCCCGCCGGACAATTCGAGCGATTCCCTCCGATCTCCATCATTCATCGGTCGGGGGCATTAAGTACTCGATATTCCGCCCGATACATCCTGCATGATCATCCGGATTAAAACACGCGCCCGCCTGCCCGTGCAAAAACAGGACAAAAAGCCGGAAAAACAAAACCTCGGCGAAACAAATATCGCGACCCGTGACCCACTGGCGTCCCGACAATGACGCTCGAATACGCGAAAAGTGGCACGACGAATTTCGGCCCCGCTTGATTTTCGCAATTTCACGTTCAAATGGCGAACACGGGTGGGGGTCAGATTTCCAAAGTGTAAAAATGTACAACAGCTAACACGGCGAATGTTCACTTTTGGAATAAATGTACGAAGAAACGTCAATTCTACTATACATCAATTCTACTATAGGAAATTTTTTGAAAAATCTTCGAAAAATTGCTTTAAGGTGGCTCATCAGTGACAATGCTAGTCAAAATCGTGACGTTAATAAACTTAATAAAACGTATCATAATCTTTCAAAATATTATACGTAAATAA